>JAESUZ010000529.1:0-92041 GCA_017311185.1 Proteles cristata cristata | reverse complement strand
AAACTAAGATAGCTACATGGAATCATACAGTATGTAACCTTTTAAAGGCTGTCTTTTTGTACTCAGTATAACACCCGACCTCCCCCAGATGCATCCAAGTTGTTAATATGTATCAACAGTATGTAACTTTTTATTGCTGTCCATGGTATGGATATATCATAGTTTGTTTAACCACTCACCCACTGAAGGGCATTTAAGTTTTGGGCTATGGTAAATAAAGCTGTATCAGCTCCTGTGTGAAAACTGTCATATCTCTGGGTTAAATGTCCAAGGGTGAAACTGCTGAGTTATATGATAAATGTATGTTCAGTATGTTTAAGAAACTTCCAAACTATTTTATCTATCTACTTACCTACCTACCTACCTACCTACCTACCTACCTACCTATTTAGAGAATGGGCAGGCGAGGGGCAGAAGAGAGAGGGTCCCAAGCAGGCTCAGGACTGTTAGTGCAGAAGCTGATGTGGGCTCAATCTCACAAACTGTGAGATTACTGGATACTTAATGGACTGAGCCATCCAGGCGCCCCCCCCTACCCTACCCCCAACTATTTTCTTAAGAGTGGTTACAGCATTTTAACTCAGCAATCTATGAGAGATTCAATTTCTCCACATCTTCACCAGTATTTGATGCTACCATCATTATTATTTTTTTTCCCAAGTTTATTTATTTATTTTGAGGAGTAGGGGCAGAGAGAGGGGAAGACAGAAGCAGGCTATATGCTGTCAGCGCAGAGCCTGACACAAACTGTGAAAAAATGACCTGAGCCAAGATCAAGAGTTGGACACTAAACTGACTGAACCACCCAGGTGCCCCAGTGCTACCATTATTTTTAATTTTAGCTGTTCTAATAGGTGTGTAGGGATAACTTTTTATTATCTATATGTAGTAAGTTTATATATATATGCAGATAAACACAAAAAATATGTCAAATTTCAGTCCACCAAATAAATACAATGACAAGAAGGGAAAAATAACACATGTATTTGGAAAAAAAATCAAACACTACAGAAAGATATAAAAAGAAACTAAAGTCATTATAACTATTAATATAATTAATTATTAATAAGTTAATTAATAATTGTTCCACACCTTCAACTATGTCAGTTCCATGGTATCTTTCTACTAATCAGATTAGTGCTGGAAATTTAGTAAAACTTCTCTTTATCTCTTCAAATTATGCTATCTAAAAAATACTGTGTTAAGGTGAAGCAGATCTTCCATTTTTTCTGGTTTCCTCTACTTCCAGCTAGGACTATGTTAATGAGGGTGCTTGGCGCACAGTAAACCCACACAGAATTCTTTAACAGAAGTCACCTCAGTATGAGTCAGTTTTATGATCAAAGGTATCATATATAATGTTGATATTTTTAAACTACTTAATCAGTGTGACTATTTACATGGATGTTGAGAGACTTGTGGCTCTCTTTGTTTACAGTTTTGCCAGATCTCATTCTTTCCTCCTTTCCTTTCTTTTTATCACCAAGGAATATCCTGATAGCTGCAAGGGAGAAGGTGGGGCTGAGGTTCTAAAGAAAGAAAATATGGAGCAGGACAGAGCCAGATGATCTATCCCACATCTCCTTCCTTTGAGCCTGTCCCTAGGAGCAAAAGACTCTCACCAGTTGATTTTTGCATAGAAATTCCCTGAGCCTTATACATGGTATTTATACTGAAACAACAAAGGAAGTGACACAGTGAGGGTAAAAGGCCAACCAGGAAGGATTCGTTGTGCCTATCCCTGAAAGTGTGAATAAACTCTGGTATGTAGTAGCCAGTGGCAATGGGCTACTCTTTCTTTAGCAGCTTTTCCATTAAGATCTGTAGCTTCTAAAAAGTAATTGCTCACACTATTCCACTGTTTTGCTTATCCTCATTATTTTACATCGTGTCTGAACATATGGAACTTTTACTATGTGCTCACAATGCAACAGGCCTAAGGGGTACTGAGAAGTGCCTGCTAATGAATAAACAAGTGAATGCAAGTCACTGCCTGTTTATATGGGTATACAATGTCCTTAGGCAAATGATATATGGATATACATTGTTTCTTCCATTATTCAAGCATATAAGGAGGTGCTGAATGACAAGGGCTGTCTGTGCCCCCTTGTATCTGAGTGAGGATCTGTAACTAGGTGGCCACTGCAAGGTCAGGTGGTACTATTCACCTAAAAGGACTGCAAAGCTGGTCAGTTCTTATCCAGCTATAAGCTAATATCAGAACAGAACAGAGCTAAGAGAAATGAGTGGTTATTTTCCCAAGAGGATGCGGAGGTCATTTCAGGCCAAATAAACACCACTGCTTAAGTTTTCCATCCAGGCATTTTGTTACTTTTAAACCGTTTTTGGCACTTAATAATGTCTAAGAAATGCAAACAATTCTTTTAGACTGTTACTATAAACATGAGAAAAATATTTACCTGAATGCTTTTGATGTAAAGTACTACTGCCACCTCAGTGGCATCAAAATAGTCTTTGAAATAGGGCAAGAGGGTGTTTAAAAAAAAAAAAAACCAAAAGCCAGTTTTGTCTGAATAGTGGGCCCATTAGGTGGCTTTTGCTGAAGAACTAGGGTTTCCTGAGGCCAATGATTCCTTAAGGTTCTTCCCAAAAGATTCTATAATCTGACTAGCCCTACTCATCACCATGGCTGATTCATGACTATGGGAGATCCTACAGGACATGTCTGAACCCCAAACATCCCTTAAATCCATCCAGAGTAGAAAGACTCATATTTCCTAAACTCAACATTTTTTGATCATCCACTGTGCCTAAAACTCTACCACTCACTGAGTGATTTACTGTGCTGTGTCTTTGTCTATTTGGGCTGCTATAACAAAATACCACAGACTGGGTGGCTTATAAATTGCAGAAATTTATGTCTCAGTGTTGGAGGCTCAAAGTCCAAGATCAAGGTGCCAGCATGTTCGGGTTCTGGTAAGAGCCCTCCTCTCCTCTTCTTTGTTCATATTCTCTCACCATGTTCTCACATGGTGGCCAGGGCTGCAGAGCTCAGTGAGACCTCTCTTGTAAGGGCGCTAATCAATACCAATATCACCTTTGGGGGTTAGGATTTTGGCATACAAATTTTGAGGGGACATGAACATTCAGACCACAGCAGGCAGGATCTGGGACCCTGGTGGAGTGTATGTAATAGTCTGTTAGATGCTAAACTACACACAGCATATCTGATGTTAAGCTGACCACTCCAGTGTCCAGTAAAGAGTGCTGCAGGGCTTCAGACTCTACCAGTTCAGTGAGCTCCATGATTTCAGCCCAAACTCCACCCCTGACATAGTACCTAGCCCAAAATAAATAACTTACTTAACAATATCACACAAAAATATTGTAGCTATTTCCAGGAGCTCAAATTTAAAGCCTAGATACAATCATGGCCATGGCTGCCAAAATTAAAAATCAACTTTTTAATAACTAGTATTTTTTTTTATTTTTTTTTGATGTTTTTATTTATTTATAGGAGAGAGAGAGAGAGAGAGACAGCGTGAGCAGGGGAGGGTCAGAGAGAGAGGGAGTCAACAGACTGAAACAGGCTCCAGGCTCTGAGCTGTCAGCCAGCACAGAGCCCGACGCGGGGCTCGAACTCACGAACCGCGAGATCATGACCTGAGCGAAAGTCGGATGCTTAACCGACTAAGCCACCCGGGCGCCCCTAATAACTAGTATTTTAAAATTAAAATTCTCTCAGATAGCAACAACTGAACAATGTGCATCACTACTAGATATGTAGTTCATCTATGTGGTTTTTAAAATTGAAGCTGAACATTTTGACCAATTGCTTCTAAAACACAGGACTCGAATACAGAAAAAAAGGCAGTGCTATTACATGTTTTATGCCTTTCCTCGGACAGATGTGAAGATGTGGTTGGCTAATCAAGCACTTTGCAATAACTACTAGAATGTAGCTTCTTCAACTTCAATCAAAGGCTACCATGTTGGAGCACCTGGGTGGCTCAGTGGGTTAAGCATCCAACTTCAGCTCAGGTCATGATCTCACAGTTCGTGAGTTTAAGCCTCGCACCGGGCTCTGTGCTGGCAGCTCAGAGCCTGGAGCCTGCTTCAGATTCTGTGTCTCCCTCTCCCTCTGCCCCTGCCCCACTCGTATTCATTCTCTCTCTCTCTCTCTCTTCCTCTCTCTCTCTCCCCCGCCCCAACCATCTCTCAAAAATGAATAAATGTTAAAACCAAAAAAATTTTAAAAAGGGCTCCCATGAATACCGGGGTATTCAAATTGTTGAGAAAGCCTGGTTAATTTACGATATGGCAAATGAATTATTTTCACTGTGATTCTCTATTCTACTCATATGGAAAATTTAATCTGATTTTCCCCCTACTATTAAAAACACAACAACTGTGACATGCAAGTAAAGATAATGGAGCTGGAAAGTTCCTTCTCATTTCCCAGTGACCAGGACAAATGCATTGTGTTTTCTTTCAACAGACAGTGAGGAAAGAGACAAAGGTCAGCTGGCCAAAAAGGACATGGAGTTGCAAATAACATAGCATTTTTCTTGTCTGTTAAAATTGTTTCCTAATTTTGGTTGCACAAGCAAAAAGAAAGTATTTATTACAACAGGGGCAAGAGAGTGAAAAAGAAATAAGATGCATGTCTTCAACTAACTTCAAAGAAGAAAGGCATATTTGTTACCTATGTTGTCCCATTGTTCACATAGTTTTCTGTTATTATGTTGCCACATATTCTTTCACTTTACTGATCTACTTTTGAATTAAAAAAAAATTTTTTTTGTATGTTTTATTTATTTCTGAGAGAGAGAGAGAAGAGAGCATGAGCAGATACAAAACTAGATCTGGGCAGGGAGACACCCGGGTGTCTCAGCTGGTTGCGCGTTGGACTTCGGCTCAGGTCATGATCTCATACTTTGTGAGTTTGAGCCCCACGTCAGGCTCTGTGCTGACAGCCTCAGAGCCTCAAGCCTGCCTTGAATTCTGTCTCCCTTTCTTTCTGCCCCTCTCCTGATCACACTCTGTCTTTCTCTCAAAAACATTAAAAAAATTCAAAAGTAGGGGTGCCTGGGTGGCTCAGTCGGTTAAGCGTCCGACTTTGGCTCAGATCATGATCTACGGTTCATGGGTTTGAGCTCCACATCGGGCTCTGTGCTGACAGCTAGCTCAGAGCCTGGAGCCTGCTTCAAATTCTGTATCTCCCTCTCTCTCTCTCTCTGACCCTCCCCTGCTCACGCTCTCTTCTCTCTCTCTCTCTCTTTCTCTCTCTCAAAACAATGGGGCAACTTCAGCTTCCTGGAGCCCCATGTGTACGGAAGTGTGAGCACTCTGGGACAGGATCACTGGGTTGCACGGTTATGTTTGGCAAGTTGAATTTCTCCACCCCCATCAGCCGCAAAGCAACAGAGCTTGTTACAGAACATTTACAAAAGGCAGAGAAGACTCACTCATACTCCTGCCATCACTGCAATATGTTGATCTCTTTTCCTCATAAAATACATATACACACATATACGCACATGACAGTAAATAAAGGCAAGACTGCTGCGTGGTGATTGTTTAGAATTATCTTTAATAGTATCGAACATTCCTAATACTGGACATGAAAAGACACAAACCTAAAAGGACATAAAATTCTTTGGATGAATACTACTGCCCTCTTTTCCCCTGCTTTTTGCTTATCTAAAACTTCAAGGTCTTCAAGGTCTTCTCTAAGACGTCTCCTATCTGAGGGTGCCTGGGTGGCTTAGTCGGTTAAGCGTCAGACTTTCGCTTAGGTCATGATCTCGCGGTTCGTGGGTTCGAGCCCCGCATCGGGCTCTGTGCTGACTGCCAGCTCAGAGCCTGGAGCCTGTTTCAGTCTGTGACTCCCTCTCTCTCTGAAGCTCCCCTGCTCATGCTGTCTCTCTCTCTCTCTCTCCTAGAAATAAATAAAACATTAAAAAAAAAAAAAAAGAAGTCTCCTAGCTGAGCATTCTAGCTGTACAAAACTGTTTAACATCTACAGTGCTCACTGGGTATCCTGTTCAGTGAATGGGTAAGATTTTAGTTGATTCCTGGTACAGCCCCTCTGTAAAACAGTGTGGAGGTTCCTCAGGAAACTAACAATAGAACTCCCCTATGACCCAGCAATAGCACTGCTAGGAATTTACCCAAGGGATACAGAAATGCTGATGCATAGGAACACATGTACCCCAATGTTCATAGCAGCACTCTCCACAATAGCTAAAACATGGAAAGAGCCTAAGTGTCCATCAACAGATGAATGGATCAGAAGATGTGGTTTATCTATACCATGGAATACTACATGGCAATGAGAAACAATGAAATCTGGCCATGTGTAGCAACATGGATGGACCTTGAGGGTGTTATGCTGAGCGAAATAAGTCAGGCAGAGAAGGACAAATATCATATGTTTGCACGTATAGGAGGATTAGGAGGAACTTGACGGAGGACCAAGGGGGAGAAGAAAGGCGGAAATGTTGGGGGAAAGGGAGAGAGGCAAACCAGGAGAGACTCTTGAATGCTGACAAAAACTGAGGCCTGATGGATGGGGGGGAGGGGGGGATGGGCATGGAGGAGGACACTTGTGGGGATGAGCACTGAGTGTTATGTGGAAACTAATTTGACAGTAAACTATTTGTAAAAAAAAAAAAAAAAAAAAAAAGATTTTAGTTGATTCTACACTGTGTTCTGCACTGCAAAGGTGATTCTTCTTTCAACACCATGAGCCCTTTAGTGTGAAAACTTGCACAGAGCTTGATATCAAGCACTCTCTTAGGTGCTTGAATAATTAGGCAATTAATCAAAGTGGCCATTCTGTGAAAAGCTGCTACACAACAGAGCTGCAGAGGTGCTGGTAAGCCACCACCCTCCCGAGAAACCCAAGACAACTCCGTATAGCTTCAGTATGTGCTTCAGCATGACATTTCCTTGTCAGTAAAGAGAACTCTCTTAACAAGGTATCATTACTGCAGTCTGAAACCTATAAGCTTTTTAACAAACTTTCTCTCACTAGATCTCCATGGTCACTCAATAAACAGAGTGTTTAGTCAGTTGAAAAAAACGTTCTTAAAATTCTCTTTCGTTGGTTGGGTAATTTTTCTCCTATTCTTTAAACATCCTCACTGGAAAATGTCTCTGTAGCAGTTCCTCCATTATCTAAATCGTTTCTCCCTGTTATTCATATTGTGACCCACTAACACATATTCTCATCCCAAACATCTTTTTAAAATAATACATTGTGTCCTGACCTGAAGAGATGAATTTGAGAAAGTTGTATTTCAAATACAGAATAGTATTTTTAGCTAAGAGTGTTGACTTAGGAGAATGTTCAGTTTACCAGGGAAATCCTTCAGTGAATCCATGGGCACCTTATATGGCTGGGGTGGCCACAGACACCCAAATTTCTGGCTCTAAATTACATTCTTATTTTAGTTCTGACTCAGCCATGATGTCTCACTGAATTGATCTTCAGTTAAGTTGGTACAGGAAGTCAATGGGAGTTTTTACTTTGTGAATAAGCTTCACAGGAGGTCTACTTTCCTTAGTGATAAGGTAAAAGAAAACCATGAGTTAAAACAACCCTTTCAAACTTAAATCTATGTATCTTTCATTTTTAGGTGTTTCATTTATTTTTAACACAGAACATGTTTTCATGTATATTTTGTTAGATTAAACAACATTGGAAAATATTGGACAGAATTAAGCAGAAGAACTAAAAATTTTTTGGCTAACTTAAACAGGTAATTCTTCTCTTTCATTAACTTCAAATTCTGTGAAGTGCATATAGAAAGACAAGAAAATGTTTTCACTACCATGACTTAGAGTTCCCCATAAGTGCAATCAAAACATGTGGAAATGATGTAAGGTCAAAGGAGGCCAGAGCACCTGATGGTGTCATTGTAAGGCTATCTAGCACACAGTTAGGGCTTGAGTTTTTCCCAGGTGTCTCTGGCATGTCCCTCCTCTTTTTCTGGCTCCTGTCCTCAGCTCTTCTCTTTCCCCATGGAGCTCACTATTCTCTGTCACAGAATGAAGTCTGGGTTTTTTAAAGCAGTTTACAGGGCTAGGTAGGAAGCTTTTCGTTCAGTTCCTTTAGCTCTTCTCAAGGAGTCTTATTCTATGATCCAGCAGAAATCTGTAAAGGTATGATTATTATGACTACAGACAGATCCCGCATTTCCTGATGGAAGATTACTGGAATGCTGTGCTGATGATGGGAAAGTGCTTTCTCCTCTACATGCTGGCCCTGAGGCCTTTCAGCAGAGGGCGCTGGAGACAGCGACCGGAGGAAAGGGGTTTGCACACTGGTCCTGGCATGCTCAGTAGCCAAGAGAATGGGAGCAGAAGCTCAGGTCCAGCCTGAGCTGGCAACACACACAGCTTCTTCAGAGTCTAGCTCATGTGTGCAAGGCAGCCGGAAGCAGCGAATGGCAAGCAGCTTTCCTGGTGGCAGTGACTGCTGGTTCTGCAGCAGGGGACCCTCTGGCTCCTATAGTGAGTGACAGCCCACAGCACATTGACCGCCCAGGCCAGCCTCTCCAACCACCACACTGCCCATCTCCCTGACTCTCAGCACTTTTGTACTGGATGCCTTGTGGCACCCTGCAGGGAGAATCTCCTACAAGTTCAGGTCTCTAGCAACATATGTTTACTATAGCAACTGCCCTGCTATTCCCATCAGCAGTGAGTCCTGGGTGGGGAGGAGGGCTCTTCCTTGTTGGTTCTGGAGTAGCTGCTGCTTATTGATCTTAGTCCCATACTCTCGGCCTTCTCTCTGCTTCTTACTAGCCAATCTCTTGTTACTGCAAACCTTTACTGGAGTTAATAACTCTTTTTATCTGGGGCGCCTGGGTGGCTCAGTCGGTTAAGCCTCTGACTTCGGCTCAGGTCATGAGCTCACGTTCGTGGGTTTGAGCCCTGCATCGAGCTCTGTGCTGACAGCTAATTCAGAGCCTGGAGCCTGCTTCAGATTCTGTATCTCCCTGTCTCTCTGCCCCTCCCCCTCTCATGCTTTGTCTCTCTCTGTGTCAAGAATAAAACATTTAAAAGAAAAATAATTCTTTTTATCTTTTTGTTAAACCTTCCTCCTTCAAATTTAAGTAAAACCTTGGTTTGTGAGCATAATCCGTTCAGAAAACATGCTTATAATCCAAAGTATATATCAAAGCACATCTGTCTCACTTAAAACAACTGTATCTGCATTTGAAACTTAAAAGAAATGGGAGGAGATAAAATATAAAAGTCCAGCATAATAAAATGGCTAGTTAGATGAAAATTCAAGCCAGTCAATCTCCCTTTTTGTGTGCCTCCAAGCCACAGGCCACAAATGGACTCAAGGTTCAACTCAGGGTAAGAGTATATGGCACTCCCCTCCTACTCTCCAACCTAGTACAAAGCAGAAATCCCTTCCTGTGATCACTCTCTGGTACCAGGGGCATGTCTGGGGACCAATCAATCTGGGTTCTTATAATATTTTCACCCTGAGTATTAACCCAGGAAAGAAGCAAACAAGGGGACATGCCTCTGTTTCAGTCCTCAAGAAACAAAAGAGGAGAATAAAGGAGGCTATGTTAACCTTAGTAAGCTCTCACGTATCTTCAAGACTGTAAGGAGACTGATGGCAAGAACTGCAAGCTTCCTGGGCACTTGCTATGTACCAGCACACTTGGTTGCGGGGTATTCTGTGCTACTTCATGGGAGTGCTATACAAGTTTCCTTGGTCACAGAAATTCCTGTTTCTTTTCCTGTCATGACAGTTTTGGTGTGTAATAACTAAGCAGCAGCCTGCTTCCTAAACAGTCCCTCAATTTCAGAATACTTGTGGTGTAAAGGACTATGCACACCGCTTAGCACTCACTCACATGGCATCTCTGCAGGTATGATCACAGCAAGAGCCTGTTTGTGGGAAAGCACAGTTCCAGGAGGGCCTGAAAGCCAGTCCCTCGAGGGCTCCAAGGCCTGTTGCAGGATTCTCAGCATCATTTTCTGAGGAGAGATCAGGAAAAATCTAAAATGCAATACAGTAATATTCTAAACAACTTCTGTCATAAAATGCACCTTTAAGGGATGATATATTACCTTATTTTTATCTCTTGTTTCCTCTTCATCTACCTTCTTTCAGCCCCCATACATTCAAAAGCTGAACTGAATGGTGGGCACGATGAATTAACACGAGTCACTGAACTCTGAGTGCTGCGTAAACATAGCAGCAGCTGGCATAACAGGGAACAGACCAGCCCTGTGGGCCTTCTTTCCCTTCCTTTCCTAAGACATCTTGGTAGCTGCCGTCTGCAACCCTAAAGAGGCTAGTGACGGACCAGCTTCCTGCTGTGGCTGTTCAGCATGCTCTCCCTTCCCATTCTTGCAGGACTCCTTGAGGACACTGCCCCCCTCTCCTCCTCCTGGAGCATGGTCTCTACTTGCCACAACGAGGCCAGAGCCACCATCCAGTTTCCACCCCAACCACAAACTGGGGAAGAAATACTATTTCTAAAGCAAAATGTACAGTCAAAAAAATCAAGGAAAAGTCTTAGGGAGAGAAACAACACCATGGAGCTTGCAAAGACTATTTCAGTTACTTTTATCATTGAGGCTTATGCACCTGCACACACCCATGTGTGTGTTGTCTTTTAATATGTAATTACTTAAATAATATTAAATGAAGCTTAACCCTTCCTGACTATAGGGTATGGAGACTCCTTGCTGTAATCCTTTTATAAACAGAACTGACAACAAGGGTTTTAGGACAGCAAAGGTGTACTTGGATGACAATGTCCATCTAAATCTGTAACCAACCATAGCAACGCATAAAACAGAACAATCTCTTTTCACGGCATAAATAAGGAAGCAAAATGTCATCAAAGCTAACTTGGTACCAGGTCAAATTCTAAGCTAGGAAAACAGAGCAAAATAATTAAGTTTCAACCAGCTTGGAATCTAGTAGGAAAGCAAATTGCTGAGAATGCTCCACATACACTAATAAAACCATATGGTCTGAATATAAGCAAAAGAACTGTCTAGCCCTCAAGTAATCGTATCTGTGATGTTGCATCAAAAGTCAATGGTCTGCCTCTGTTGAAAGTGGAGGTGATTTCTACTCTTCCACATATAGCAATATTCCAAACCAGTAGAGACAAATGATCACGATTATTTTAAGAGACAGTTTTATCCTTTCAGATAAAATTGCTCTGAAATAAAGGAAATAGTTCTGTGTTGAAAGGGTAAATGAAAAGCAAACATCAAATCAATCACTAAGTTAAGATGCTAGCAAAAGGAAAGGGACAGAGGACAGTTAACATTTTAAAAGGGCAAAAACCCAAATTTTACACTGCTGTCATGATAAACATTTAAGCGTCATATGGGATGCATGAAAGCTTTCAGGGACAGAGGGGGAAGGGATGAGAGGGAAAAATCACATGGCACAGTTTATTATCATGACCACAAATATAATCAGTGCTCAATATTATAATGGCTCATAAAATGTGTTTTCTCATCCAGAAATCAATCTAGATACTTGCTATGCTGGTACAGATTGCCTCTAGGTAAACTGCTTATATAAACACATATGAACAAGCTAGTTCACCTTCCCTTTTATTTAATGTTTCCATGTAAACGTAGACAGCTGGAGACCAGAACTCCAGGGGGTCACATTTAGCTCTGTAGAAGCAGTTTCAGACAGTCAGGCCATGATCTACATTTTGGTTCTTTAGTAACATTTGTATTTGTTCTTATATTTTCAAGACTAAAAAGGCACAGAAGGAAGCCAGAGGCTTTTCTGCAGCTTATTTACCATTCATATGACCCTAAAAATAATTTTGTGCCATAAGGTCTGGCACTGCCTCACAAAGAAAGAACAAACTGTCCTGAACCATGAGAATTCTTAGTACGTGCGCCCTTCGGTATTCTTTCTTGATTTTGTCATACTTTCTGAGAATCTCACACATGTTAAACGGCTCTAGCACTTAATTTTTAATAAGGTGGCTTCTTAAAAAATTTTAATGTTTATTTATTTTTGAAAGGGAGAAAGACAGAAGTGCACTAGGGAGGGGCAGAGAGAGAGAGGAATACACAGAATCCAAAGCAGGCTCCAGGCTCTGAACTGTCAGCACAGAGTGACACGGAGCTTGAACTCAGGAACCGTGAGATCATGACCTGAGCCAAAGTCGGACGCTCAACAGACTGAGCCACCCAGACATCCCTAATAAGGTGTTTTTCAAGGGAGAGAATTCCAACAAATTACTAACACAGGTACTCAGGAAGCAAAGAGTAACTAATATTCTGCTTTGCAAACAGATGTGGCTTCTTAAATAGTAAAAATGGAAAGTGTTCAGTCATTTGATAATCAAAACTAAATACAACAAATCTTCCTTGAATAACTCTAAATCTGTTAATATCAAAAACACTTTTTCTGTTTATAAATCATAATCAGTTGGCAAACGGAGAAACTCAAGCTCCTAAAAATAAGTGACTTGCAAAAGTCAATTACTAAGTGTTGATAACAGATATTGGACCCAGTCTATGCTACCCCAGACTCTAAAAACTACCTTAAATAGCCCACAGTCCATGAGCCAAGCTCTTATTTTCAAAATAAATGTAAACTGTCCCACAGATGAAACAAATTTCTCTCTGCCATGGAGGTAAGAATAGTAAATGAGATGTTCAGCTCCATCTCTTTCGATACAAACTGTGAAAGGCTTAATAATTGCTATAGGTAGACCTCCTAGGTTAAGGTAAGGGGCTCCTATCTCTTTTCACTCTCCTCCTCCCACCAACCGCCAAATTACACATGCCAGAGCTGCGAATGCTAAAATCCTAGTTGGTTTATACGCCAACTGACAGGCAAGTGACTGACAGGCCACTGTTATGACGCTGGGTAAGGCAAACTAATGATAAGCCCAGCAAGTGTTAAATTACAATATGTTACACATGAGAGAAAGGTTAAAATTGTGCCACTCATCATAATACATATCAAAAAATTCTAAACTCTAATTATTAAAGATTTCAAAAACATATTAAACTAGTGGGAATAGTCAAATGAATCCTCTCAAACCCAGCTCAATGCCAAAAATTATCAAGCCACACGACCAATTTGTTTTATCTATTCTTCGACCATAAAATATGTTGAAGCAAATTCCTAATTATATCATTTGATCCACAAATTCTTCAGCATGTAACCATGATGTATATATTCAACCTCTATTCTCCTTTAGGGGAGATGTAATATAGGGGATGTAATATAGCACAGTAAATTTTGAAGGAGGCTCATTATACAGACACTTGACTTCTACCTACTACTATTTGAAAATTACAGCCTCTTTTTTTTTTTTAATGTTTTATTTATTTCTAGGAGAGAGAGAGAGAGACAGCGTGAGCAGGGGAGGGTCAGAGAGAGAGGGAGTCACAGACTGAAACAGGCTCCAGGCTCTGAGCTGGCAGTCAGCACAGAGCCCGACGCGGGGCTCGAACCCACGAACCGCGAGATCATGACCCAAGAGAAAGTCGGACGCTTAACCGACTAAGCCACCCAGGCGTCCCTCAAAATTACAGCCTCTTGAGAGCGCCTGGGAGGCTCATTCTGTTGAGCATCCAATTCTTGATTTTGGTTCAGGTCATGATCCCAGGGTTGTGGGACTCTTAAGTGGGGGTAGGCTGTCCACTAGTTTCAAATCGTACTGAGATACCTCAGCAGCTGCCAAAGGACTGGGGGAAGGTTTAGGAACAGAATCCGGTTTGGCCATCCCACCCCTTCTCTTCTCATCACTTCCACAGAGCATCATTGCTTTTGTTCTGTACACCAGTGCCCAGGGACATCCTGTCTGGAAAAGATGACTTTTTAAAAAAGCTTCTGACCGGAACTTCAACTTCTTTTCTAAGGTTTTCAGATACCTGTTTTTTTGTTTGCTTGTTTGTTTTTTGGTCCGTCCCTGTGAAAATCAGAAGCTCTAAAAACATTGACCAGTTTTCTGAAATGGTCTGATATTTTACCACTTCTATTATGAGTGAAAGTTAACTTTCTGGTGTATACCGGTTTTAACCGGTGATTGAGTAGATCAATCTCAGTCTTTAGTTTTCTCTATATAGCTCAGAAGACCACCCTAGGTTCATTCATAGAGAAGCATCTTTCTTGGAAACAATCCTGTAAGTTCTTCTTTTTCCCTTCAAATGTGGCTGAAACATTACAAATGAGAAGCCTGCATGTAAGCTGTGGCCCAGTTCTAAGTTCCAGGCATACTCATACTTCTTCCCCATAATACTATCATTTTTTCACTTCTATAACTCCTAAACAATTGGAATTTTGATAATAAAATGTACCATTTAATCTCAGTACCATTTGACAATGTCTTCTTTAAGTAGTTATAGTAGCAGATAGCAATACAAAAATGTAAAAAGGTGACAGCAGTAATCTGCTGAATTGCAAAATTGGTTACAGTGGCCACAAAACCTATCAAAATCCAACAGACATGCTCCCAGTGAAGACAATCAGGTGGCCAACAAACATATGAAAAGATGCTCAACTTCACTACACATCAGAGAAATGCAAATCAAAACCACTATGTGATATCATTTCACACCAGTAGGAACGTCTGTTATCAAAAAGACAGGAGGATCGGGCACCTGGGTGGCTCAGTTGAATAAGTGTCTGCCTTTGGCTCAGATCATGATCTCATGGCTTGTGGGTCCGAGCCCCATGTCAGGCTCTGTGCTGCCTGAAGCCTGTTTCAGATTCTGTCTCCCTCCCTCTCTCTCTGACCCTCCCCTGCTTGCACTCTGTCTCTCTCTCCCAAAAATAAACACACATTAAAAAAACAAAACAAAACAAAACAAAAAACACTAGGGGCGCCTGGGTGGATTAGTCGGTTAAGCATCCAACTTCAGCTCAGGTCATGATCTCATGGTTCGTGGGTTTGAGCCCTGCATTGGGCTTTGTGATGACAGCTAGCTCAGAGCCTGGAGCCTGTTTCAGATTCTGTATCTCCCTCTCTCTCTGACCCTTCCCTGTTCATACTGTCTCTCTCTCTCTCAGAAATAAATAAAACATTTAAAAAAATAATAATAAAAACAAAGAAGAGTGCCTGGCTGGCTCAGTCATAAGAGCATGTGACTCTTTAACTCAGGGTAGTGAGTTTGGGCCCATCTTTTGGGTGTAGAGATTATGTAAATGAATAAATAAACTTTAAAGAAACAAGAAATAACAATTGTGGAGAAAAGGGAACTCTTGTGCATTGTTGGTGGGAATGTAAACTGGTACAATCATTACAGGAAACAGTATGGAGGTCCCTCAAAAAATACCAAATGACCTAGGAATTCCACTTCTGGGTATTTAACCAAAGAAAACAAAAACATTACTTTAAAACACATATATATAACCCTATGTATACTCTAGCATTACTTATAATAAGCAAGATATGGATATAATGTAAGTGCCCATGATAGATGAATGGGTAAAGATGTGGTATGAGCAAGCAAATTTTTTTTTCGACTAAGACAAAGCCAATTCCAACCATTTCTTCATGAATAAATTATTATTATATTATTATTTCTCTGAACATAAGATTCTTATTTGCAATATGAACTCAATATTTTATTTTACTTTATTTTATTTATTTTATTTTTTATTTTTTCTACTGATAAGAGCACTTTATTTTATTTTATTTTTTAATTTATTTTTTAAATTTACATCCAAGTTAGTTAGCGTATAGTGCAACAATGATTTCAGGAGTAGATTCCTTAATGCCCCTTGCCCACTTAGCTCACCCTCCCTCCCATGCAACTCTTTTCTTTTTTTTGAAAAGTCATTTATTTATTTTGAGAGAGACAGAGACAGTGCAAGTGGGAGAGGGGGAGGGAGGGAGGGGGAGGAGGGAGAGGGAGAGGGAGGGAGGGAGGGAGGGAGAGGGAGGGGGAGGGAGGGAGGGAGAGGGAGAGGGGAGGGAGGGAGGGGGAGAGGGAGAGGGAGAGGGAGGGAGGGAGGGAGGGAGAGAGAGAGAGAGAGAGAAAGAGAGAGAGAGAGAGAGAGAGAATCCTAAGCAGGTTCTGTGCTGCCTGCGCAGAGCCCAACATGGGACTCAAATCCATGAAATTGTGAGATCATGACCTGAGCTGAAGTCAAGAGTCATATGCTTAACTGACTGAGCCACCCACATGCCTCAAGCGTGCAACTCTTGATCTCAGGGTTAGAAGTTTGAGCCTCATGCTGGGGTTACAGTTTATTTAAAAAAAAATTTTTTTAAGATGTATGTACATTTACAATGAAATATTACTCAGCTATAGAAAGAATGAAATCTTGCCATTTGTGACAACATGGATGAACCTAGAGGGTATTTGCTAAGTAAAGTAAGACAGAAAAGATAAACACCATGTAATTTCACTTTTATGTGAAATCTAAAAAACAAATGAACAAATAAAACAGACTTCATAAATACAGAGAACAAAATGATGGTTGCTAGAGGGGAGGGGTGAGGGTGATGGGTGAAATAAGTGAAGGGGATTAAGAGACACAAAGGTCCAGTTATAAAATACATCATAGAGATGAAAAGTACAGCATAGGAGATATAATCAATAATAGTGTAGCAACATTGTATGGTGACAGATGGTGACTACCCTTAACGTGGTGAGCATGTGGTTATGTACTATGTTGTACATCTGAAACTCCTATGTTGATTATATTTCAATAACAAAAACTTTCAAAAACTCTATATCAATATTACTTTAAGCATATATGATCAAAGAAGCATTTTTTTAAAGGTTCGTTTATTTTTGAGAGAGAGAGAGCAAGCACACATCAGCAGGGGAGGGTCAGAGAGAAGGAGACAGAGGATAGGAAGCAGGTTCCATGGTGACAGCAGGGAGCCCCCAGCACGGGGCTCAAACTCAAAAACCAAGAGATCATGACCTGGGTCAAAGCTGGATGCCCAACTGACTGAGCCACCCAGGTGTCCCAGAAAACACTGTTTCTTGTTTTGTTTGTTTTTTAAAGCATAAAACAGTCATGTTTTTAAAAGACCCATTTATGTCTTTTATTGGCTTCATATTTAGTTTGGAAAGAAGAAAAACAAATACTCTACTCTGATTTTACAGTCTCTTCAATGAATGACCTAATGCAATGCTCTCATAGTTCATTTCATTTATTCACAAATATTAACTGAACATCTAGTGGTTTAATGCTTATTTATTCTTAAGAGACAGAGCGTGAGCAGGTGAGGAGCAGAAAGAGAGGGAGACACACAGTCCAAAGCAGGCTACAGGCTCTGAGCTGTCAGCACAGAGCTGGATGTGGGCCGGAACTCACAAACCCCAAGACCATGGCCTGAGCTGAAGTTGGACAATTAACCTACCAAGCCACCCAGGCACCCCTGAACATCTAATAGTTTAAATTGTGCTAGTCACTAAGTAAGTTAGAAACTACTCCCCCAGCCTAGATCTGACCATTCCCTTTACATAGATGGTATCTGACACCATGAATATCGAAGGGCTTAGGAAATACTAGCAAGGACAACAACAAATGAGAAATTGAAAAGAAGTGGTAGCTAGTAGGAAAACTAAGAAAAGGCAGCACTGGGAAGATGAACGAAGGAAAAAGTTTTAAGAAGGAAGTATTACTGCTATACAATTTCAAAGAGAAGTAAAGGGAAAGTAACTTGATTTATGGTGACAGCATTAGGACTGCGAGGTGGGCCTCCCTCCCACAACAGACACTTTCTCCCTGCCGGCAAGCAGTACAGTGAAGAGACTCACTACTCACTATGGGTTGCAGGAGAGGGATGACCAGATAAAGGCTACTGCCAGAGAAGGAAAACATAACCTAAGGGATGGCTCTGGATTAGTGACGTGTGACCATGAGGTCTAGCTGCCCAAGCTGATATGAGGAAATTTGACATTGACATGATTTTCATTTACTCCTGCAACTCAATGAACTTTTATGGAATACTACGTAGAAATCACTGTGAAGGAAAAAATGGTGGTGGGAGGAGTCCCTCACAAATGACCAATGTACAGCCTTGCCTTCAGACATCTTAGTTTAGCAAAGGAGCCTAGATTCATGTACAACTGACAGTGACATAAGCTAGACTACATCCGATGGGATAGAGGGGCACGCGGCACCAGGTGGGCAGGGGTGATGAGAAGCATTGGGCTTGGGAATGGAGAGTTCTGCTCTCCTGCAGTCTCACCCTTCACTAATTGTACAAAGGCAGGATTAAACAAGAGAACACATGAAAATGTCTAGCAGTGCTAGGTTCATAGAAGTTTGACATGCTACTTTCTTGTATGGATTCCCTTTGTTTTCATTCAACATTTACTGAAGCCCTACAATAAAGCAGCGAGTAGAAAGTGAAATTACGGATGACAGAGCAGGATGGAAAGAAAACACAAAAGGCATGGTCCTTTATTCATTCACAAAGGTACAAGCAGATCTCGATGGACAGGGCCAATGACAAGATGATTCAGAGACCTATAAATAAGGATTGTTAATGAAGAGAAACAGAGGGCTGATTTAACAACACTTAAACATTTGACTCACTTGGTGTTCTTATCTCTATGTATCATACAGGACTGGTCCTGAGTACCCTGACTTCATTCCTTCCGGGTTCACCAGGCTGAGTTAAGTGGCACAATCCACCCCTTTGGGGCAGGCAGCCCAGAGGACAACCCTGGAGACCCTGCCTCTTGAAACTGACAAAGATTCTTTCCTTGATGAACTTCAATTAGGCTCTTTTAAGCTCTTTCTTACTGGGCCCTGACTTTTGAAGTCACCACAGTCACCTTTGATTACATGAATTTTAGCAAGAATCCTATCCCTTGAGATCTGCTCAGTCTCTCAACTAATCAGGATCCTCATCCTCCATCATGCCCCAGGTGATGTCTGCTACCTTGACCTGCCTTCAGCAAGAATCCTGTTAGGTCAGTGTAACTGTAACCTCCTGCCCTTGAGATCTGCTCAGTCTCTCAACTAATCAGGTTCCTCATCCTCCATCATCCCCCAGGTGATATCTGCTCCTCTGACCTGCCTTCAGCAACATTCCTGTTAGGTCAGTGTAACTGTAACCTCCCACCCTTGAGATCTGCTCAGTCTCTCAACTAATCAAGTTCCTCATCCTCTACCATCCAACCAGGTGATGTCTGCTCGCCTGGCCTGCCTTTAGCAAGAATCCTGTTAGGTCAGTTTTGCCAGAAACCTCCCTAACCTGTGATGTTTCTTCTCAGCAATTCTCCATCTACTGTGCTCCTTGGCTATAAATCCCACTATTTTGGGTGTATTTGGAGTTAAGCCCCCATTTCTCTCCCTCACCAGGAAACCCCACTGCTGTGGTCCCTATACCTATCTTGATCCTGAATAGTCTGCCTTATTGTTTTTTAATAGGTGTCACTGGATGTTGTTTTTCTTTTTTTAAAAAATGTTTACTCATTTTTGCGTGAGAGACAGAGAGAGAGAGAGAGAGAGACAGAGAGACAGACAGAGTGTGAGTGGAGAAGGGGCAGAGAGACAGGGAGACCCAGAATCCAGAGTAGGTTCTAGGCTCTGAGCTGTCACCACAGACTGGGATGCGGGGCCCTAACCCACAAACTGTGAGATCATAACCTGAGCAGAAGTCAGACTGAGCCACCCAGGTGCCCCTGTTTTTAACAGTATTCACACTTTTGTGTAATCCCCTCTTCTTTAGTGCAGGCTGGACTTACTAACTTGCTTCTAATGAAGGTATTACAGCAAAAGTGGTAAGTCATTTCCAAGATTTGATTATAAAAAGACTGTGGCTGCCATCTTGAGCTCTCTCCATCTCATCACTTTGAGTCTTGAGAAGACTACAGCCTTCCCTGACTGGAAGCTCAACAGCAGTACCACAAAAGATCCTGAGCTGAATTCAATGAACTAAGATCCATCTGGATTCCTGGCTCACAAATAACAAAAGCTTGCTGTTTTAAGCCTGTAGTCAGTAAATCCATTCCCACAGGCCAAATGTGGCTCACTGTCTGCTTTTGTACATAAAGTTTTATTCGAACACAAAGAGCTACAACTCATTTATTTATACATTCTCTACAGCGGTGTTCACACTACAACAGCAGAGTTGAGTAGTTGTGGTACAGAATGTGTAGTGTGCAAAACGTAAAATATTATCTGGCCCTTTACAAAAAAGTGTGCCGACTCCAGGTGCCCTTTAGTTTAGGGGTAATTTGTTATTCAGTAATAGGTAACTAATGCACTCTGATCCTTTATAAAAAATTTTTTTAATGTTTATTTTTGATAGAGAAAGAGAGAAAGCACAAGTGGGGGAGAAGCAGAGAGAGGGAGATAAGAATCCGAAGCAGACTCCAGGTTCTGAGCTGTCAGCACAGGGCCCGAAACGGGGCTCAAACCCACAACCTATGAGATCGTGACCTGAGCCGAAGTTAGATGCTTAACCGACTGAGCCACTCAGGTGCCCCTAATGCATTCTGATCTTATAGCATCATGGCCATTCCTCTAGCTATACAGTATCTTTTAATTATCTCGGTGTGTCTGTTTTTCCACCATATATAAAGATAATGAATGTTTTAATCAACTTCATAGCCCCATTTCCCTGGCACAGAGTTGACCTTAATAAATGTAGACTGAACCAAGAATGCCTAGACAAATACATTTTACATACTAACATGGGAAATTCACAACTTAGCAATATATTCTTTAAATAAAGAATATTATATTAGGAAGAACCAAAACTACAAGAGGTGTTAAAGAGCTACTATTTCTGGTTGAATCCATTTTAAAAGTATTTGTTGTCTGTCACAGAAGCAATGATTCTAGATCTAGGAAAATTGCTATCTTTTAAATTGGCTATACATTTATAAAACCTGCTTAAAATACCTGTATGTCAGTTTATATCAGATACTTCCAAGTTTGTTGTTATTAGTTTTAACCATAAAAAAAGTATATCTCCCAGCACTTAGAAAGATTATTGAAGTTTTCCAAAAACAGCAGAATTTCAGTTTTGTTCCCACAAATTCTGTTTGTCAGAATTAAAAACTAAAGTTGGCAGCAGAAACTGTCAAACATAAGTCAACATCCTACATGCAATGATTCATTGCAGCTTCCTATCTCAGTCTGGTTCCCTTCACATTCTGGTGGTCAGGGGCAGGCAGACAATATTGTTGGCAAGATAAAAACTTGGATATTTTTATAATGTTCAATTTTAATTTTAAGGAATATATTCATTATGGGGCACTTGGGTGGTTCAGTTGGTAGAACACATGACTCTAAATTTCAGGACTGTGAATTCAAGCCCCACATTGGGCATGGAGCCTACTTTAAAAAAAAAAAAAAAAGAAATATATTCATTATGACATATAAATGTAATATTTTTAGCTTTTTAAACCTGGATATTTTCTGACAAATGTCTGTGAAGAGGAGGCAGAAAAATTCTATTTTTGTTTGGATCTTATTACTCACAGGCGAGCACAGGAGGTTAACACTTTCATGTTCAATGGTAAATTTTTAACTTTTAAGATATGATCAAGTGTATTCAAAACTTCCACATAAGAAATCTTACTCTAAAACCTAAGTGAAGCCTAAGTTCTGTGGGTAAGAGCTCACACTTTGAACACAATACCTAAATGGGTACAGCTCTGGGTTCAAATCCCAACTGTCCAAATTACCAATCCTGTGTCTCTAAGAGTCCTTTCCCTTCTCTGTCTAAAGGAGAAATACTCTGCATCTTACAGGATTCTTGCGAAGATTCACTGAGGCTGTGAAGCACGTACTACATAGCCAGAAAAACACTAAGTAGTATAAAAGGCCATGATGGTTTTTAAAAATAATTAATGAGTTTATATTTATATGAGATAAATGTATTAATAACCTTACTGACTGTGGGTTTGAGAAAGATTTAAATAGGACACAAAAAGCACAAATTTCATAAACAAGCCCCAAAAAATCAATAAAGTATCAAAAAAACTTCTGCTTTTCAAAAGATACTTATAAAAATGAGAAGACAAGCCACACACTGATAGGAGACATTTGCAAGATACGTATCTGACAAGACTTAGATGTAGAATATATAAAACACTGTGAAAACTTAATACCAGTATGAAATACTGCAATAAAAGGCAAAACTCTGAACATTTTGCCAAAAAAAATAGGTTGCAAATAAGCACATGAATAGATACTCAACTACATGAGTCACTAGGAAAATGCAAATTAAAGCCACAACAGGACACAACTATACACCTTCAAAATGGCTAAAATAAAAAAAAAAATTATGAAACCAAGCGTTGGTAAGGATGTGGAGAAAACAGAACCCTCAAACACTGTTGGGGGGAATGGGTACAATCTCTTTGGAAAGCAGTTTAGACATTTCTCAAAAAATGTAATATACGTAACCTATCTAACAACCAGTCCTTCTACCCAAGATAAATGAAAGCATATGTCCTTGCAAGGATTTGTACAAGAACGTTCATAGCAACTTAATTTGTAATAGCTCAAAACTGGAACCAACTCAAATGTCAACCAGCAAGCGACAGTCTAAACGGATTATAACTTACCCATAAAATGGAAAATCACTCAAAGACACAATGGAAGGGACTGCTGATATAGGCAACAACATGGATGGATCTCAAAACAAGTATGCTGAAATAAAAAGCCAAATCAAAATAAAGAGCACATTACCGTATGATTCCATGAAATCCTTAAAAATGCAAAGTAATCTAGAATGACAAAAAGCAGATCAAAGTTCCTAAGGATGCAGGGAAAGGAGAGAGGGAAGCTTTGGGGATGATGAGTGTGCTCATTATTTTGATTGTGGTAAAAGTATCAGTGTTTACCTGTCAAAACTAATCAAACTGCACATTAAAATCTTGCACTTCATTGAGGTTCATTAGTTCAGCCTCAATAAGGCTGTTTCTTTTTTTTTTTTTTTAATATTTTTTATTTATTTCTAGGAGAGAGAGAGAGACAGCATGAGCAGGGGAGGGTCAGAGAGAGAGGGAGACACAGACTCGAAATAGGCTCCAGGCGCTGAGCTGGCAGTCAGCACAGAGCCCGACTCGGGGCTCGAACCCACGAACCGCGAGATCATGACCTAAGCGAAAGTCGGACGCTTAACCGACTAAGCCACCCAGGCGCCCCTCAATAAGGCTGTTTCTTAAAACACTGCACAGCAGACTGATTTTTAATCTTTATGTACATTCTACTAAAAACCCACTCCTGTGAGTTGAATTCCATCTTCTGAAAAAATATGTTGATGGGGTGCCTGGGGCGCCTGTCAGTTAAGCATCCAACTCTTGGTTTCGGCTCAGGTCATGATCTCACAGTTCATGAGTTTGAGCCCCCATGTCAGGCTCCATACTGACAGTGAGTATGGAGCTCATTCTCATTCTCTCTCTCTGCCCTCCCTAGCTCACATTCTCTTTCTCTCAAAAATAAAAACTTTAAAAAGATACATTGACATCCTGACCTCCCGGTACCGTGAATAAGATCCTATTTGGAAATAGAGTCTTTGCAGATATAATTAAGATACAAATTAAGATGACTGGTGTACTTAACACGAAGAGGGAAGGAGACACAAAGATAAGACACACCCATGGGGAGAACACTGTGTGAAGACATGGACACATATGGAGAAGACAGCCATATTATAAAAGAGGTAGAGATTAAAATTTTTTTAATGTTTTATTTATTTCTAAGAGACAGAGAGAAACAGCGTGTGTAGGGGAGGGTCAGAGAGAGAGACACACACACAGAATCCAAAGCAGGCTCCAGGCTCTGAGCTGTTAGCACAGAGCCTGATGCAGGGCTCGAACCCACGAGCTGTGAGATCATGACCTGAGGCGAAGTCGGACGCCCAACCAACTGAGCCACCCAGGTGCCCCAGAAGAGGTAGAGATTAGAGCGATGCATCTACAAGTAAGCAATGCCAGCAAATGCCAGAAGCTTGAAGAGGATTCTCTCCTTCAGATTTCAGAGGGAGTGTGGCCCTGCTGACACACTGATTTCTGACTTCTATCTTTAGAACTGTCAGACAGTAAGTCTGCCGTTTGAAGCCACCCAGTTTGTCGTACTTTGTTACAGCAGCTCTAGGAAACCAACATGGCCTTAAAAAGACTTAAGGAGTTGTATATTTATTTGAAAACATATTCAGTATTTATTTCTAAAAGCAGATATTCTTTAATTTTTTTTTTTTTTTTTTACAGAAAGAGCACGCATGTGGGAGTGGAGGGAAGGACAGTGAGAGAGGGAGGAAGCATGTGCACAAGCAGGGGAGGGTCAGAGAGGGAGAGAGAAAGAATCCCAAGGAGGCTCTGCATGGTCAGCGCAGAGCTGATGTAGGGCTCCAACTCACGAACCATGAGATCATGACTGGAGCTGAAATCAAGAGTTGGACACTCAACCAACTGAGCCATCCAGGCATCCCCAAAAATAGATATTCTATAAAAGAATACTCAGGTTCAAGACTTATTTATTTTTTAAGCATGTGTGCATGAGAGCACGTGTGTGTGTGTGTGTGTGTGTGTGTGTGTGTGTGTGTGTGAGAGAGCGGGGGAGAGGGGCAGAGAGAATCTCAAGCAGACTCTGGGTGAAATTAAAAGTCAGCTGCTCAACCTACTGAGCCACCCAGGGACCCCTCAAAGTTTAATCACAGAATTAAACTGGGTCTCACAGATATACAATAAGTGACTGTTTTCAAAATACATATTTTTATATGTAAATATATACAAAATAAATAATATGGTTTCATTTTAATAGCATCTATCCAAATAATGTAGGTAAAGTGCAAGTATTAGTCAACTGCTATTTTTTGTTTTTATAAGTGATTTATTTTTTTTTAATTTTTTTATGTTTTATTTATTTCTGAGAAAGACAGCATGAGCAGGAGAGGGTCAGAGAGAGAGGGAGATACAGAATCCGAAACAGGCTCCAGGCTCCGAGCTGTCAGCACAGAGCCTGACGTGGGGCTCAAACCCACGAACTGTGAGATCATGACCTGAGCCGAAGTTGGACGCTTAACCAACTGAGCCACCCAGGTGCTCCTATAAGTGATTTATAAATGATACTTTAAGACGTTGTATGTGTTTTTAAACCAATAGGAAAGCAATTATAATGATTAAAATCTTAGCATTTAGTTGTCTCAGTAAATCATTCAGAAAATTTTATGTTTTTGACAACAAATTCACAAATTGATTCTGTTGAAGTTGAGGTTCATTCCTAAATGTCACCTAGCTTTACAGAGAAACAGAAAAGGGATCCTTATCTAAAGACTTTTCACTTCTTTTAATTATTCCTTTCACTAACATTGCTATTTTTAACTTTAGCATATACTCTCTAAACTATACAGAAATATTTTAGATGATAATGAGGAAAATACATTCTCCTATAAAAAATTAGTTTCCCCAAACTCCTGAAAAACAAAATGACCATGATCTTTTTGATCATGATACCTTGGTAGATATAAGAGGTACCTCAAAGCCTGTTTAGTTTCTCATTTCTTCACTCATAAAATGAGGAATAGCTACTGGACAGTGATGACCTAGGTAATATGGTAGATGCTAGGGATGCAACAGAAATAAGGCCAGGCCTCTGGCTTTGGAGAATCCTCTCTCTATGAATGGCGAGGAATATAGGAGAGGGACAGGTAAGTGAGCAGGTTGAGGAGGGGTATGCCTGTAAAACCAATTATTACAATATAAATACTTGTGGATCACACTATTTTAGAAACATCTGTGTAACTCAGATACAAGTGACACTGTATAATTTTGAGAAAGCTAACCCAGTCTGTTGGTTTGATACATTTGTATATTATGGTATCATTGCTAAGGTAGCTTTAGCTAACATATTTACAATGTCACATAATTATCATTTCCTTTTTGTGTTGAGTAGAGTTACAATCTAATCTCTTAGCAATTCTGAAGTGTTTAATACAGTACTGTTCACTGTAATCATTATGTTGGGTACTGGATATCCAAGACTAATTTATCTGTTAGTTGCAAGTTTGTACCCTTTAAACATCTGCTCAACACCCCCACCCCATAGGCCCTAGTAACAAACATTCTGGTTTCATTCTGTGAAACACTCTGTTTTCACAAGGTGAGTTTTTTTAGATTCCACATAAAAGTGATATCATACAGTATTTGTGCCTCCCTCTCTGACTTATCTCAGCATAATGCCCTCAAGGTACATTCATGTTGTCACAAATGGCAGGATTTCCTCCTTTTTTTTCAAGGCTGAATAATGTTTCAGCATAATTCCGCTCCCCCCACCCCAACTGTGTGTGTTTGTCTATATTACACTCTTAAACACATATACGAAAGCACTAGTACCTTTAAAAAAAACAACACTAAAAAAATGGATACATCTTTCAGAGAAAAAATATTTGTTATTAACTATGTGATGTGTTCATTGTTAGAAAGATTAAATATTAATCTTAATTAATTAACCAGGAACTGGTTAATAAGGATGATTACCTTTTCCAACTTTAGGTTCTTCTTCCTCCCTTATTGAATTGTGAGTTAAAAAACAAACAACCCCCCCCATATGAAAATTCTTAATATAGTGCCTGACACATAACAAGGGCTCACCCAATGGGAATGTATTATTCAGAACACATGATCTGAGTTTTCTACTCTCAAACCAAGTCAAGTACATTCCCACTACTTTTTTTTTTAAGTTTTTATTTATTTATCTTGAGAGATAACAGTGCAAGTGGGAAGGGGCAGAGAGGGAGAGAGAATCCCAAGCAGGCTCCTCACTGCCAGCACGAGCCCGACATGCAGCTCAAATTCATGAACCGTGAGATCATGACCTGAGCCAAAATCAAGAGTCAGACGCTTAACTGACCAAGCCACCCTGGCACCCCAAGGACATTCCTACTACTTAAGAATGATTATGTCCTATATCTAGAAAGATAAGAGCTCAGAAGGTTTACCTAATAACCAGAAAGTAAAGGTTACTTTGCATTTCCTCCTACTCTTTGTTGGCCAGTTCCATCACAAAAAGTACAGGGAAGGATAGCCAGTAAGAAGTTCTAACAAGTAAATAAATTCTTACTGATGTATCTAGTCAACTTCAGGTAGGGATAGAAACTTTAAAGTATTTTTTTCTTTTTATCCCCACTCATTTCAATATTGACATAGCCCTGGGGCGCTTGGGTGGCTCAGCTGGTTGAGCGTCCGACTTTGGCTCAGGTCATGATCTCACCGTTTGTGGGTTCGAGCCCCATGACAGGGTTTGTGCTGACAGCTAGCTCAGAGCCTGGAGTCTGCTTCAGATTCTGTGTTTCCCTTTCTCACTGACCCTCCCCTGCTCATGCTCTCTCTCTCTCTCTCAGAAATAAATAAAACATTAAAGAAAAATTAAACATTGACACAGCCCTGATTTTATCCAGGTATAACAAATCTAACTGGGAGTGGAGAGAGTAGGTGCCTAACTAAAGGAACAATAGAGAAAGACAGAAGGGTTTTATATCTTAGCACTAGACCAAGGGTCTAATGCCACTGTAGCAGGAAGCTACTAGAGACAACCATGCAAATAAGCTTGGCTTTGTTCCAGCAAAACTTCATTCATGAGGCACCTGGGTAGCTCAGTTGGTTGAGTGTCTGACTTCAGCTCAGGTCATGATCTCACGGTTTCTGGATTCAAGCCTTGTATGGAGCTTGATGCCATCAGTGCAGAGCCTGCTTCGGATCCAGTGTTTCCCTCTCTTTCTGCCCCTCTCCTGCTCTCTGTCTTTATCAAAAATAAACAGCATTAAAAATATTTTTTTTAATGCTGTTTATTTTTGAGAGGCAGAGAGACAGAGCACAAGTGGGGGATGGGTAGAAAGGGAGACAGAATCCATAGCACGCTCCAGGCTCTGAGCTGTCAGCACAGAGCTCAATGTGAGGCTCAAACACACGAGCCATGAGATCATGACCTGAGCCAAAGTTGGATGCTTAATCGACTGAGCCACCCAAACACCCCTCAAAAATAAACATTTAAAAAAAGTTCACTTATTATGGACAGTGAAATTTGAATTTCATGTAATTTTCAGTATGTCATGCAATATTCTTAATTTTTTTCAACCACTGAAAACTATAAAATCCACATGGGGCATACAAAAACAGCCAGTGGGCCAGATTTGGCTAATGTTTCTATGTAAACTATGTTTTGGACCTAACCTGCAAAGACTTGACTTTCGAGGTGTCCCCAATTAGTTATTTACAGATCCTTTATACCTGAGAGAGAGCAAAAGTGAATGAGAATTTTAAAGGGTATGTGTGTGTGTGTGTGTGTGTGTGTGTGTGTGTTGTTAGGTGTGTTTTTCATTCAGACTTCCTCTAAAAACAAGGTATCTGGGTGCAACATAGTTTGAGGGATGGAATAAATAGCTAAAAAGTAAGTATATTTATAAGTATATATCTTAAATGTTTATTTATTTTTGAGAGAGAAAGAATATACACACACACACTCAAGGGAGAGGCAGAGAGAGAGGAAGACAGAGAATTCCAAGCAGGCCAACATGGGGTTCAAACCCACAAACCATGAGATCATGACCTGAGCCCAAAGCAAGAATCAGGACACTCAACTGACTGAGCCACCCAAGCGCCCAACAGTACACCTTAGATATGATTTTTGAAGATCAAAAATTCCAAGGAAAAAAGGGTGAATGCTCTTTAGAGGTGTGAAAGTCAGAACAAGTTCTGAGTCCAATGACATAAAAGTGTGAGCTATGTCGTGCTAATAAGTCCCTTGCTTAAATTTGAAAGTCATACCAGTTCTATCCAGATCATGAGAACTGGACAGAAAGACAATCTGTATGTGTATACACAACCTTTATATAAAGTCTTGGGTACAAACGAACATCCATGCTTTAACCAAATCCTTAACATTGAGCTTCATAAGGGAAAAAATTTCCAATGGTTTCTTTGCCATGTTAGAATCTAGCCAAACTTAAGAAAATGCTCTAGAACTCAAGACAAAGGCCCAGAGGATGCTTTCTACTGGTAGTAACAACTACTATTTAAATAAGATAAATTGCCATAGCATAACCCTCAAATAGGGAAATGGTCTATTGTACAAAGTATGCAATAGGGTAAGTTTTAGGTTATATTTAGTGCTTAAAAATAAAAATCTATAAAGTCAGTGTTTTTCATGGTGTCTTTCACAGTTTGAAGCCAGGATTGTTTTCATGTCTTTCACAGTCCTCTTTAAACACTAGTATTTTGTTTCAGTCCTTTATTTTAAATTTAAAGAAAAATGTTCTCTGGCAATGAGCATAGCTCTTTTAGTTTCTGATCATTCTGTTAGAGTTCATAAACATGCCAAGAAAGTGAACAGGAGAGTGAGAAGGAATGTGAGCAGGAATGGGTCTTGTGCAATACTGAGGTGGTGTGAGAGATGTTTGATATTACATTTATCAAAGTCAAACAACTGCTTGCATGAAAAGCACCTGTGGTCACAGTCTATGTGCCAAAACCTTGGCGAGCCTTGAGGGGAAGAACTTTGTCCGATTCATCACTGCATCCTTATTTAGCAGAGTACACTCCTAATAAAAATTAGTTGAATAGTGGATGAAAGCAACTAATCCTACACCACCATGCAGAATGTAATAATGCCCCTGCCATTGCAGGTTGGTGGTGACAAATTTACAAGATAGTAAATGATGCTCAATAATGGCAGTTATTTTTATCCTTGTTCTAAAGAGGAACAAACAGAGGTTCAACAAGATTACATTAACTTGTCCAAAAGGGTGGTGCTGAAATGGGTATGTCTAATTTCAAAGTCCCTAACCTCCCTAATTCCTGTTAGCTAAGAAGCTTGATTTAATGCTAAAAATAGGTTTACTATGAAATTAGAAAAACAAACAACCTGATTCTCTAAATTGATAAAAAGTCCATGGAAAAATAGACAATTGCCTACTTTTTTTTTTTTTAATTTTTTTATTTATTTCTAGGAGAGAGGGAGAGAGAGACAGCGCGAGCAGGGGAGGGTCAGAGAGAGAGGGAGTCACAGACTGAAACAGGCTCCAGGCTCTGAGCTAGCAGTCAGCACAGAGCCCAACGTGGGGCTCGAACCCACGAACCGCGAGATCATGACCTGAGCCGAAGTCGGACACTTAACCGACTGAGCCACCCAGGAGTCCCATCACAATTGCCTACTTTTACTAGCTAAGTACCACACTCCTAAAATAAGGAATAACACGGACACCTGGGTGGCTCAGAAGGTTAAGCATCCAACTTTGGCTTAGGTCATGATCTCGCAGTTTGAGAGTCTGGGTTTGAGCCCGGAGTAGGGCTCTGTGCTGACAGCTCAGAGCCTGGAGCCTGCTTCAGATTCTGTGTCTCCATCTCTCTCTGCACCTCCCGTGCTTGTACTCTGTCTCTCTTTATCTAAAAAATAAACATTAAAAATTTTTTTTAAAAATATATAAAGTAAGGAATAATGGTCATTCTCTCTGCAGCAGAGGACGGAGAAATCACAGAAACATAAGTCCCTTATTATCACCAGGGAACTACATCACCAGAATGGGTGGAAAAATGTTTCCCCTTAATTCAACAAACAAACAATACTTCTTTAGAATTATTCTTCCTCAGTGGGGCACTGGGATGGCTCAGTTGGTTAAGTGTCCCACTCCTGACTTCGGCTCAGGTCATGATCTCATGGTCAAGATCTCACAGTGGTGAGATTGTGTCCTGTGTCAGGCTCTGGACTGGGCATGGAGCCTGCTTAAGATTTTGTCTCTCTCTCTGTGTCTCTCTCTGTTTTTCTCTCTGTCTCTCTCCCTCTGCCCCTCCTGCACTTCTCTCAAGAAAAATATATTCTCCCTCCTTTGATTTAAAGTCTAAGACAAAAGAAAAATATCTAGTTGTTTCAAAGGTCATTATAAAAATAACTACCTTCTTGAGCATAAAGGCAATTTTATTCATGAGTACTTTTGCTACTGTCTGAAAAATAAATAAAATACGGTTGGTCTCAAATATTATTTTATATAGCTTAATTTTTTAATAAAATGAAATTCCTTAGGACCCCAAATCTGAAATTAAAATAGTTTCTGGTAACTTTTCACTCTGACTCAAGAGTAGTTTGGAGTCTACTGTATATGTTGATTTCAGAGGACACTTCTAATAGCCTATCTGGTTAACAAGAGAAAGCTCAATATTTTCACTAAACCTCATAAAATTTGTAACAATTTTAACTCTCAAGGCTTAAATTCTGCCTAATCCAATCAATTCAAAGTTGATACAATAAAATGTACCTAAGAGACACCTGACATAGTAAGGAATATAATCTAATAATGTTATTAGCATCGATAATGGTCCTTTAATGCTACTATTCTCTTCAGAAGTTAATGAAAGAGTTAATAATTTTCAAGTAAATGTTTCCCTCCCAAAGTACAGCTCCCATAGTATATATAGTTGGCTATAAGACAAATACAAACTTACAGAAGTTTAAAAAAGCATTCCTGACAATTTTTCCCTGTCAAATTTAAATATAGAATTTAAAACAAACTCTAAAAATGAAGTTATAGAAAAAGGAGAATCCACAGCATGTAAATATCCTTCTCACCATCTAGCTGAAATATTCAAATACTTAACTCATGAGTCCATAAACATCTTAAGGACTATACAGTAAACATAATAAAAAGAAAAGGAAGTCTCTCTTTACTGCAGCCTCCTGTCAGCACTAAAACAGGAACACATCATCCCAGAAAACCTTTCACAGTTAGCTTCGTACTTTAATGTTACAGGGACTTTTTAGAACCTAGAAATATAAAAACAATTCTCAATAGGTGTAACAAAAACTAAAATTGGAGGCAAATTAACTCTGAAAACAAAACAAAACAAAAATAAAAACCTTAACCTTTTAGTTAAAATGGTCTTCAGATTTCTGATGACCTTCCTTCCTAGGTTACATTCAATAGTTTCTGCATTCCTATGCTGAATTCATTTCAATAACAAAGAATGCTCTATGAACACTCCCAACCCCCACTCAAAACATCATAAACTAATCTCACCACCAAAATTCAAAGAAAAACTCCTCACAGAAACATGTTCTAATAAGCCAAAACAATCTATCTTTAAACTAAGGGGGGAAAATTGTTTCCAACTTAAATATTACTTTGATGATTATATAATTTTTAAAGACATCACAACACGGCAGTTTGGGGGAACAGCTAAAACAACTTACAGGGTTTGTGAAGAAATGGAAAAATGAGTTCTAGTTTTGCACAGTTCCAATCCAGCACAATCTGGGGACTGTGTTCAACCTTTAATTACAGACTGAGAGGTGCCAGTAGAACCTCTTTAATGTGTATTCCCCACTGCTGCATCCACTGAGGCCGCAATCAGTAGGTGTCTTGACCTCCAGCCAACCATGACTTTGCACTCACCTTAGCTCTTCCTCCGGTAACCCATTTAGTCTCACACTATCAGGGCGATCTCGTCTTCTCCGGTAGAGACCTGAGTGGGACAGCTCTTTAAGCTGTAATGCAGTCATACTTCTCTCTACACATCAGTTACTGACAATTTGAAGCATTTAGGCTGAGCAGTGTGGCTGCCAGGGCTCAGAGCAAGCCGTGTCTCTTGCCGGGACCTCAGCACACCTGACCAGAGTTGGAAACCTCCAGGCAAGCCAGGCTAAGCACAGCTTCCTGTTTCTCTGTTGGTACACACCCTCCTCAACAAGGCCTGGCTTGCCTTATCTCTGGGCTTTGCACCTGGGGGGGGGTGGGGGAGCAGGAGGAGGTGTCAGGGACCTGGGTAGCCCACGTGTTTACTAATAAGCAAAGTTTAATTGTTATGAATAATCACACCAAATCCTTTATAAATCTTTTCTGCATCATTCTGAATTAAAATTAGGCCAAAAAGCTCCAGTAAGGTAATGACTAAAGAAGGGTCCTGCCCTATTTTATTTGACAGGAAATGGACGAAGACTCCACAAGCAGCTGTCAGTTTAAAGAATGCCTGGTCATCAAGAGCTCATTGGGATATTTTCCTTTAAAAAAAAAAACGCACAATTGTGAGGGAAGCAGTGCAATTCCTCCCTTTCCCCATTCTATTTGAAATCCTCTTCAGAAAGGAAGGAAGTGTCTTTTATCCCTAGATATTACTCAAAAATTCATAACTAAAAGGAACATGGTTTTCTTCTATCAATTCATTCAATGATTTTCTTTAAAAAATATTTTTCATGTTTTATTTATTTTTGAGAGAGAAAGAGAGACAGCGTGAGCAGGGGAGGGTCAGAGAAAGAGGGAGGCACAGAATCCGAAGACAGGCTCCAGGCTCTGAGCTGTCAGCACAGAGCCTGATGCGGGGTTTGAACCGTGAGATCGTGACCTGAGCCGAAGTCGGATGCTCAACCAACTGAACCACCCAGGGGCCCCCATCCAATGAGTTTCTAAATCTGTAACTACCTATTTGAAAAATTCCCTCTCATCAAATGTGCACCTCAGTGTAATCAACACCGTCTACCTAAAGGTGTTTTGGGTGTCTATGCAGCCCCAGCAGTTAGCTGCACATTTGATACCAGATGGTGACAAACCGAGAAAGAGGCTCTGTTTCAGTGTATGTGGGGTATAGGTGAGTGTTTACAAGAGGGCTTTTCAGATAATGGAGAACAGACAACATGGAGCAAGTCTTTATAGTTACAGCTCCAAATGATGTTAGTGCAACAGCATGCAGGATTCTAGCCTCCAGTTCTGATTCAGTTCCACTCAGTATACAACACTGTCTCACAGACACAGGCTAGATCCTTGGCAACTTCTTAGCCAACAGTTTGAGTTCATGGTTTCAATAATTTCTCCTTGAGTAATCTGTATCAACCTCCTTCCCCTCTAGAATCCCCTCAACAAGAGCAGAGAGAAATGTCTCTGAAACTTTTTGCATCAAGGGCTAAAGAATTAACATATTTCCCTGAAAGTATCTATATTATAAATACAAATATTAAGGCACCCACAAAGGAAGGGGGGTCTATATCTTACTCTTTCATTCAGGACACGCAGATGCTATCTCCCTTCAGGGCCACCATTTGTCACTCTGGCTCACCACCCCAATGGAAAACAGAAAACTTACCTCTGCCATCAAAATGTAACATTCATTTTTTTAATTAATATTTTCAATGTTTACTTTTGAGAGAGGAAGGGACAGAGTGTGAGTGGGGGAGGGGGAGGGGCAGAGAAAGGGAGACAATCTGAAGCAGACTCCAGGCTCTGAGCTGTCAGCACTGGGCCTGACGCAGGGCTTGAACTCAAGAACCACATGATCATGACCTGAGCCAAAATTGGACACTCAACCAACTGAGCCACCCAGGTGCCCCCAAAATGTAACATACATTTTTTTTTTTGAGATAGAGACAGAGCACGAGCAGGGGAGGGGAAGAGACAGAGAGAGAGAGAGAGAGAGAGAGAGAGAGAGAGAGAGAGAGAATCCTAAGAAGGCTCCATGCTGTCAGAGTAGAGACCAACAAAGGGCTCAAAGCCACAAACTGCAAGATCTTGACCCAAGATGAAACCAAGGGGCAGACACCTAGGTTTCTGCCTGAAACTGACTGAGCCACCCAGGTAACCTGTAACACACACTTTTAAAAACTCAAGGAAGGGGTGTCTGGGTGGCTCAGTCGGTTAAGTGGCTGACTTCAGCTCAGGTCATGACCTAATGGTTCGTCGGTTCAAGCCCCGCATTGGGCTCTGTGCTGACAGCCAGCTCTGGGCCTGGAACCTGCTTTAGATTCCGTGTCTCCCTCTCTCTGACCTTCCCCTGCTCATGCTGTCTCTCTCTCTCTCTCAAAAATAAGTAAAACATCAAAAAAATATTTAAAAAATAAATAAAAACTTAAGGAAGAAATTACTAATTTTGTTGTAACACTAGATCTAAATAGTCATGAAACGTAAAAAAAAAAAAAATCAAGTGACAAATGATACCTCTTTCTCTTTTTTGAAGGAAACACAACATACAAAAAGGGTAAAACTGGGGGCCTCTGGGGAACTTGGGGACAGTAGCAGAAGAGAGCCTGTTATCAAGTTCTGTTCTGAACTTTGAATATTCTGCCTACTCAAAAATAAATTAAATATAATTTAGAAGATTTACATATGTCTTTTATACAAAGCCCTAGGATCCTACTAAGTCCTAAAATACAGAAAAGGTTAATGTTTACAATAAAGGAAACTTAAAATTAGGATTCCTAAAGTCTCTAATTGTCACATTTTTGTCAAGACAGGTGTGAAAAACAAATGAAGAGAAACAACAACCAATCCTCAGTTTCTTCTCACTCTAAGCACCACTCTAGATGCTCAATAAATAGTTACAAATTAATTTAATATTCACTATAAACAGAGACCTTGACGTTTTTTCCTTTTTCAAGTTTATTTAAATTCCATTTAGTTAACATACAGTGTAATATTACTTTCAAGGAAGCTCAACATTAAATAGGACTTGTTTCCATAGAAAAATATAAATAATTGATTTTTAAAAGAGCTTTTAAAAAAGTAATGCAGCTTGCTGACAAGGAAAAAGTGCTTGGCAACTACTAAAGGTTAACAAGACAGGAAACACCTAACTGTGTAGGATGAATCCTGTATTTGATGAGTCTAAGGTTAAAAGGATGTGAATAGAAAAAAAAAAGTTCCCAAGCTATATAACAAACAAACTGAAACAATTCTTGCTCTCTGACTTTAAAATGGTGGTAATGAGGAGCACCTGGGGGGCTCAGTTAGTTAAGCATCGGACTTTGGCTCAAGTCATGATCTTGTGGTTCATGACTTAGAGCCTTGCATCCGGCTCTCTGCTGTCAGCATTGAGCCTGTTTCCGATCCTCTGTCCCCCACCCCACTCTGGCGATCCTCCCCCGCGTTCTCTCTCCCTCCCTCCCTCCCTCTCTCTCTCTCTCTCTCTCTCTCTCCCCACCCCCCAAAAATAAATAAGCATTTAAAAAAATTTTATAAAACGGTTGTAATGACAAATGGGAATTGCGGTAAATCAATGCTTAAGATCTAGTGAAATTGTCACAACTGAGTAAAACTAAGTTCTGGTGCTTAAGGTAAAGCTCTCTCACATTGTCCCTAGCACCCCTTCGGATGTGCTCTGAGATTTTACTGAGCTATACGTAGAACCAGGATCAGGATACACAGGCACAGCTGGGAACCTGCACAACTTTTGAATAGGAAATTCACAAATGCCACAAAACGCACCACTGACCAAGCAGCCAGATTATCAACTCCTCTCCTCACAGTGGTGTTCCTGAACTTCAGTGCCAAGTGAGAGCGCGCCCCTGGAACACACAACAGGGCAGTGAAAGAAATAGTGGCCTCGTGTCTTCGTCTTTCTTTGTTGTTAACTTCATACTTTTCCATAGAAACAGAGCTCTCAGTTGTGGCCTCTGTTGAGAGCACATAGGGAGGCCTGTGCAAGTGTACTTTCTGTGGGTCTCTATACAGGGAAATAGTTTGTTGTGCACTCCCAACAATCTCTGAGGGCCAATGTGGCATGCTCTTCTCTCATGTTCCTATACAGCATCACTCACCTGGGATTCTGCCTCTTCTCAGAGGCTTCTAGGCATGAAGTGCTCACCACCAGGCATAACTCCAGAACTCCCAGGGCTTTCCTCAGTCCCCATGCCCACTGGTTCTTAAGGAGCAACAGCTCACAAAGTCATTAACATGAGCATCTTCTATCCCACTTCCACTATAGTACAGTTGGTCTGTGAACCTGATTACAACTCTTGTTCATTTTTCTCCAAATTGTTGGGTTCTGTTTGAATCTGTATTTTGACTCCTGGCATAATAAGATATCTATTCCAGCTTAATGTCATCAGAATAACTGATATCTTCTTTAAGTTTAAGCCCTTTTTTGAGATGACTAAATACAAAATTCTACAGAGCATCACACAAGGTCCTGTTCTGCCAGGCTAACATCTAACCCAGTGGCTTTTCACCTTTCAGAGGGTCGGTTATCTTTTATGAATCTGACAAAAGTTAATGACTCTCAGAAAATGCATGTGAGCACAAAGTTTTACAATCATTTCAGGGAATTGATAGATTTTTTCAGAAGTCAACAGACTGACTTTACCTTGGATCTTCTGATTTGCACTGATCTTCCCCTTCTCTGAAAACCTGCAACACCATGGTGTAGGACTTTGGGTCTCATTTGTTCAATTGGTAAGTTTTCACTCAGTGCCCTGCACTGTGCTAGAACTGTTTCAGAAGAGTTCCTTTGTCTCCTCTTAATTCTCTAAACCAATCTTTCTTCCACTGATCTTATCCTCTTTCAATCTATCCTCCAAATTTTAAAGTGCTCTTTAAAATACTTTTTTGTTTATTTTTAGAGAGAGAGTGAGTAGGGGAGGGGCAGACAGAGAGGAAGAAAGAGAATACCAAGCAGGCTCTGTGCTGTTATTGCAGAACCGGTCCTGGGGCTGGATCTCATGAACCTCTGGGCGGGAATCAAGTGAGATACTTAACCGACTGAGCCATCTAGGCGTCCTGTCAAAGTGTTCTTTTCAAATATCATGTATTGATCCTCCTGAAAAACACCTGAATGGCTCACTATATGGGGCATCAACTGAGCTCTGCTGAGCCTGTGCCCTCCCCACACCTGCACCAAACTCCAGGAGGTTCTCAGGACAGGCTTCACTTACTCTCCCCTCCTGGCCTTTCCACATGCAGCTTCAAGATAGACCAACTCCTAATCGTCCCAATAGGACTCAGTGCAAGGATCATTACTTATAAAAAGCATTTCCAGATCCTAAGCACCCACAGTTGCTCCCAGAGCATCTTCCCCTGGCAACTGTGCTTTGTCATCATAATCATACAGCTGCACAATAGGTTGTTTCTCTACCCAGCTCTCACCTTAGCACAACAGGTCTGTGAGGGTATTAATCTACAACTGTGTCCACAAGACCAGATACATGGTAGACGTTTGCATTATTTAAATAAGTTCTTCAGTTTAATGGTTCAACCAATTGATTTTCAGAGCCTAATCATTTTACAGTGCTACTTGAGAGACTTTGAAATTTTTTTTTTTGCATTTGACACTCAACATTACCTAACTGAGATTTTTAAAAGAGCACATCTAGTCCATAGTTTTGCAAAAATTTACTTTCTTGGTGAAACTGTAAAAAGTCTAAAGCTTTGTACAGTTGAACAGTACCTCTCACAGTATAAACACTTTCCATTTCGAATTAGAATTAAAAAAATTTAGCCTAGATTTTTAACTATACCTGACATGGTCTAGTTTTTTTTAAAGTTGAAGTATAATTCACATTCAGTGTTTTATTAGGTTTGGGCGTACAACATAATGAGTCAACAATTCTATACATTACTCAGTGCTCATGACAGTAAGTATACTCTTATGACAGAGTCCAGTTTTTAGTGTACTTGGTCCAAGTACTCCTTCAAGCATGAAAGGGTAAAGAAACCTAGTTAAACATCAAACTTCTAAAACTGATCATTAGTGTTACTAAACTGTCAATCTTTCTCCTACTCAGAAATAAGACAGTGACAAACCAGATTCCATGGCAGAGTTAGAGTTAAGTGGGCCTCATCATCAGTACCTTTTGTACTAGCTACTAAGAGCCTGTAAATGGCTCACGCAACCATACATTTCCAGGCCATTTATTTCCTTGTGTGACATATTATAAGAGAAGAATTTTACATTTTGCAACTAACTTTGAACTTAATGAAAATGAATCCTTTTTAAAAGTTTTATCGTATGAATAATCATTTACAGGGGAAACCAAACTCTCTCTAGTAAAGCAAGAGTATCATCCTTTCTCACTATGTCTAACACATTCATCTCCTAAATATATGTTTATCAGCCATACTATCTCTCTAAGTGAGACCTCTCAAGAGTGCTCTGGGCTATCAATACACAGGAAGAACCCAGTGTTAAAAACAGTCTGGTGCCTATGAGTTCCAACGCTGACACACCATTGTGAGCAGGTCCAAGATGAAATTAACCAGTAGAAAGAATATGGGAAGGCAGAATAAACTGCCCAAAAAAACCAGGCCAGAGTCAGAAAAAAAATCACCAAAAATACAGTCCCATTCCTAAGGAGATGACACTGCAACAAGTCCACCTGAGTGGACAGGCTGACCTGTCATTATTCTGAGTCAGAGACACACTGAAGATTCTTTCATGACCAGCAACATGAGGTCATCTGCAGTACTTTGTTAGACAATTGAAGGATGTTCTCAAAAGATGCTTTCAAAATATGGTAAATTTTATTCCCAAAGGAATTTGAAATAAAATTTCAAGTAACTTATCCCATCCACATTTTGAAAGGGCTGAATAAAGGGTGAGTCAGTGTAAGGGTATGAGAAGGAAACCAAAAATATTCCACGTTTAGCAGTTTTTGCTATTCTTGGAATATAAGCACACAGGAAGTCATTTCACTACCAAAGTCCTCAATTTTTCCATTCAGAAACAGAAGCAACCGAATCAGATTATATCAATGGTCTTCTCCCTGTATTAAAAGGACTTGATTTTAAGAAAGGACCTGAGTAACATGATGTGCCAATGTTAACTAAGCTCTGACACAGCACACTTTACCGTCAGTCACTGCAATAGTAAGAAATCCCATTCTTGAGTAAATTAGAAACTCAAGGGTCAGGATTTATGCATCAGCTCTTCAAAAAACATTTCCTGGAGGCCTAACATATGCCAGGTCCTCAGAATGGAACAGAGGCAGGAGCAGAGGAGAAAGACACTGAGCATCTTTGAACTTTTCTTGATGGTTGTTCCCTGTACACTTTCTCTTTCGGTCAAAAGAACTGCTCCGAAAGTAAGATCTAATGAGAATACAAAATGCCATGAAAAGGCATACTGATCATCCCAGCCCCAAAACACACCTGCTGCAAAACCAGAGACCACCTTCACAACAGAGCCCTGAGACCATAGAGAAGGAACAAGAAAGTAGATGTCTGCAGGAGACTGTACTTTTCCTCCAGAGCATATATTATAACGTTAGTACCTCATCTGATGTAGTAAACATGTTTTTGGAAAACTGAGTATAAGATTAAACTTTCATAAACAGAATAATTTTTAATTCTCCAAAGGAACTTGTTTTAAAAAGAAATCCTACTGGTAATATTTCAACAAAGAGAGCTTTTCTGAAAATAAAGATTTTCACACAAATCAACCTAAAATATGTATGATTTAATATAGTTTTTTATAACATTGCTATAAATATTGTTTCTACTCTTTCTAGCTGCCCACCTTATAGCTCGATACATGCTGAGCCTGTTTCTAAACTAAACTCTCATTTTAAAAAATCCAATAGGTTAAGTACTTGTGTGTGAGAGGAGGGAAGAGACAGTTATTTCCACGTTCCAAGAGAGGCAATCTCACAAGCCAGCAGTTTTGATCTTCTGAGGACCTGGAAGAAGAAACACAGTTCTGCTCCCTGCTCTGGAATTCAAGAGGTGTGTCATAAAAAATAAACCACAATACCTGCCCTACCCCAGTATAAGATCATTACAACAGTTAGCACAGTCAGCACATCAACACTGACCTCAAAACTGTTTTCACCAAGTTCTCAAAATATTTCCAGGTTCCATATAAATTCTAATCTCAAAGGCAACAACATAAAAAAAAAAAAACAAAAAACTTTGTGTTGCCTCATTTCCAATGTCAGCATTATCACTTACTGTTATTTTCCCCCTAGCTCAGATAAAAGTTCAATTCCATGACAAAAATAGAATTTAAAAATTTAAGAAAGCTCTAAAGACATAATTATTTCAATGAGGACAGTATTTCCTGCATAGTTTTACCATTTGAGAGTGATCAATGACAATTATTTGATACAAAAAGGTATTCATGATATAATGCTATGTGAAAAAAAGAGCCCACTGCTTCCATTTTACATGAAAAGACCACATATGTATATACCATATATGTACGTATAACCACACATCCACAAACACCACAGAGTCTGGAAGAATATATACCTTCCAAAATATCTCCGGTTGGCAGTATATGAAAAGATTAAAAATTATTTTTTCATGTGGATTATTTATATTTTCAAAGTTTTTTATTATAGAAATAATATAGTTCTATTTAACAAGGAACCAAAATTTAAAAGGCTTGAAGTAATGAAGACAAAAATTAAGATCCATTATTCCACCTTCCAAGGGATTTCCAATCAAATCAGGAAGAAAGGACACCTCAGAAACCCTCAGTATATATAGCCAAACATTGACGATCTTCTAGAATGGGTTGGATTTGAGTGGGGATCTGCAGTACAGAAGAGGATTTGGGGAGAGGGAAGTAGAGGACACTCCAGGTGGAGGAAACATCAGTGCAATGTGACTGACAGCACTATGTCAAGGGGAAAACGAGACTGGCAGAGCAGTGGGTCTTCTAAGCCAGGACCACAGCTTTCATGGTAGCATGAAAAAAATGGAAAGCCTTGTGCAGAGGGTCTCATTGCCCAAGTGTGAGATGAAGGTCCAGCTGAGACCGTTTGTGAGACAGAGAAAGGGAAAGGCACAAACCACATTACAACAGGACTGATGGGCAGGGCTCAGCAAAAGGGCAAGAGTGTGTTGTGACCATCCCAAGGCAATCATTGCACACTGAGAGAGCCCCGAACATGTGGCAAGTCTTGATCTAAGGACCAGGGACCCAGTGTCCTTGCAGGACTTCCAGTCTACTGCTGGTACTAGTACTAACCATATAATCACACAAATACAGATTTAAAAACATATGAAATGACAGAAGAATACAGTACCATGAGAATGTTTACAGCAAGGAGTGGGGAGGGAATGGCAGGGAACCATTTCCTGAAACAGAAACATTAGATCTGATATCCCCAAAAACCCAAAAGATGAGGAGTCACTAAGGCAAAAGGGCCCAAGGTGTGGGGAGCATTCGTGGAAGCAGGGCCAGCTGACCCAGGGCCAAGAGGAAAGGAAATGTGACCTTGTGGCTAAGGGGAAGTGCTGGCAGGTGAGGTAAAGGATGGCAGAGGCACATTTCAAAGGGCCTTGCATTGTTTAACCTAAGAGCAAAGGGAAGCCACCATACTGTTAAACGATCAAATCTGTTCCACAAAGACTGGGCTTACAGTGGCACATGGAGAGGGTGGATTTTAAGGAGCGAATGGGGATAAGCATGGAGGCAGTGCAGGGAAGAGATAACAAACAGCCTGAGCTACAGTAGTATGAGAGGAATTTGGGACGCAATGGAGAGGCAGGGGCAGGAGAGGCAGTATACTAGCACTGACACTCTTAACATCACCCCACATTCTGTTAGTGACGAAGCAATAACACTGACCTGGGGAAATACAGCATGAGCTGTCTTTCATGTTCCTTTAATCTTGTTCACAGAGAGGCAGGCATTTTAAACCTACTTTGAATCTGATAAAATAGTTTTTAAACAATGTTTACAAAAGAAAAATCTGGGACACAAAAATGTTCACCTCACACTACTGCAAAGTTCAAAGTCTCCTCACCCTCTAATATGGTTGGTCATTACTAACAACAGCAGGGTCTGAGTGCCTGCCAAACACACTGTGCATACTAATTTAATTTTCATTTCAGTCCAATGAGGTGTGTATCGTCACTCTTCCCATTTTGCAGATGAGGTTACGAAATGTTAAAACAGCTAAATGTCTTTTTAAAATTATATTATTATTTTTTTTAGAGAGAGAGAGAGAGAGAACAAGAGTAGGGAAGAGAGGCAGAAAGAGAAAAAGAGAGAGAATCCATGTTCAGCATAGAGTCCCTTGTGGGGCTCGATCCCATGATACTGGGACCATGATCTGAGCCAAATCAAGAGTCAGATGCTGAATGACTGAGCCACCTAAGCACCCCAGCAGTTAAATGTTTTGACCAAACAACACAACCAATAAGGGAGATAATGTGGATCCCAACCCGGGTCTTCCTGACCCAAATGTTCCTGTTTCAGACTAGACTGTCTCTGGGTCCCCAAATGCTCCCCTCACAGATCACCAAAAGGTCACTCTGAACTAGAACTGCCTTTCAACACTGACAAATCTAACCCAGGAAGCTTCTAGATAGCACAGGAACCTGACAGGCACAGAACTCTGAGGATAAGTCCCAGACTATAAACACAGACTACAAACAGCCAGGCCACATTTTCCATCTCTGAAAATGAAAAGTAGTCATGTTCTAGATGAATACTGTGAATGGGCAATCTGAGGATTTGGAAGAGATCTATGGGGCACTCCTGTACATTCCCCATTCATACATATTTTCTTCCTTGGCCAACTTTCTCCCACTGGTCTGGAAGTAAAGGCCAGTGAAAGAAAGGAGTCAAATTAGTAGTCTTAAATTTAACGAACTCCTGGATTCCTCTGAGTTCTGCAGGTCAAAATTACCAATGCTGCCTTATTTCCTTGCAGAGTATATGTGATGACTCAATGTTTCCATTAGTTCTGGAAAAAAGGGCAAAAATTCTAATGAACACAGGTTTCCTCTATCAGAGCAAATCTGCTGAAACCATGAAGACTGTTACATGGCAACAAGGGAGGCTCTGGAAGTAACTGAGACAACAGAGCAATGTTAGGAGGGTGTGGGTGCAGGAAGAGGCCCTCAGAATGTGACCAAACCCATTTCAATTCCTTTGAGAGCACTTCACACCACAAACAAATGTTAGTGTTTAAGCCATACAAACCACCTGCTTCTGGTACCTTATAAAGGAGGCTATTCCAAAACATAAATCAATCAATATGTGAGAATAATAAAGAAAAAATAATATGCAGTTTTATTCCCTAATCCTGATATTAAGAAATCCCTGTCAAGGGAAAAAAGCTAACTCCTAAAGCCATATTTGATTGCTCTACACATACTAGAGAAATATGTTCTACTGAATAAAAATTCTTAAGATAGAGATGAAATATCTAAACCTTACTGAGATCCATATCATGCAAAGCAAAGGAATTCATCTCTTAGCAAATGCCCCTCTCCGTCACCTGGGGACCCAGCTTCTTCCCTTACATTCACTACAATTTAGGAAAAAATACCTTTGTTAATACCTATGTTTACTGAGTGCTTCCTATGTGCCAAGCATGCTCTGCATGCATTTATCATATTTATTTTCTGCAGTGATCTAATAAAGTAAAAAATATTACTATTCCCATTCTAAAAATGCTGAAATTGTGGTAGCAGTATAAGTAATTTGTCCAAGATCATATAATTTTTTTGTGATTAAGAATTTGAAACCTTATGTTTGGTCTTTTTTTTTTTTAAACATAGTTTATTGTCAAATTAGTTTCCACATAACACCCAGTGCTCATCCCCACAAGTGCCCTCCTCCATGCCCACCCCTCCTCCCCCCCACATCCACCAGTCCTCAGTTTTTGTCAGCATTCAAGAGTCTCTCATGGTTTGCCTCTCCCCCTTTCCCCCACCATTTCCGCCCTTCTTCTCTCCCTTGGTCCTCTGTTAAGCTCCTCCTAATCCTCCTATACGTGCACACATATGATATTTGTCTTTCTCTGCCTGACTTATTTCGCTCAGCATCACACCCTCAAGATCCATCCATGTGGCTACACATGGCCAGATTTCATTGTTTCTCATTGCCATGTAGGATTCCATGGTATAGATAAACCACATCTTCTTGATCCATTCATCTGTTGATGGACACTTAGGCTCTTTCCATGTTTTAGCTATTGTGGAGAGTGCTGCTATGAACATTGGGGTACATGTGCTCCTATGCATCAGCATTTCTGTATCCCTTGGGTAAATTCCTAGCAGTGCTATTGCTGGGTCATAGGGGAGTTCTATTGTTAGTTTCCTGAGGAACCTCCACACTGTTTTCCAGAGGGGCTGTACCAGTTTACATTCCCACCAACAGTGTAGGAGGGTGCCCGTTTCTCCACATCCTCGCCAGCATCTAGAGTTCTCTGATTTGCTCATTTTAGCCACTCTGACTGGCGTGAGGTGGTATCTCAGTGTGGTTTTGATTTGTATTTCCCTGATGAGGAGGATGCTGAGCATCGTTTCATGTGTCTGTTGGCCATCTGGATGTCCTCTTTGGAGAAGTGTCTGTTCATATATTCTGCCCATTTCTTCACTGGGTTGTTTGTTTTTCGGGCGTGTAGTTTGGTGAGTTCCTTGTAGAATCTGGATATCAACCCTTTATCTGATATGTCATTTGCAACTATCTTTTCCCATTCCGTTGGTTGCCTATTAATTTTCTGGGTTGTTTCCTTGGCTGTGCAGAAGCTACCTTATGTTTGGTCTTAATCATGCTTTTAACCATTATAATGTGCTGCCCTCTAGCTAGAAAACGGCTATTCTTCTCAACAGAAGAGAGCTTATGATCAGAAATTACTTTAAAATTCAACCAAGGCTAATAAACACAATGTAGTATCCTGGACAGGATGCTGAAATAGGCAAAAAGACACTATGAAGGTAATGTAAGATCTTAACAAGAGAGGAAACTGGGTGAGGGGTATAGACTGAACTCTCTATCTTTGCAACTTTCCCATAAATCTAACATTATTCTAAAATAAAAATTTATTTTAAAAATTCAAAACTATAATTCACATGAAAGAGAGCTAGTATCTCCAAAAAGTAATTATAAGAAAGAAAAATGGGGAAGGGGTTCTCCTCCAAATTTAAGGAAATTTAAGAGACATAACAATCAAACGTATTATTAAAGTATGGCCTTTGTTTAGATCCTGGCTCAAATAAACCAACTGTAAAGGAATATTCTTAGGATAGGTGGTAAAATTTGATCAGGGACTGGGTATTGGTTGATGTCAAAGAATTATCACTCATTTAGTTAGATGTGATACTAGCATGTGTTTGTATAAGAAAATGTCTATATTATCAGAGACTAATTCTGAAGCATATGGAGATTGAATGACCTAATGCCTGGGATTTGCTTTCAAACACTTAAGTAAATTAAGAGAGGAAAAAAGACCCCAATAGCCAAAGCAATCTTGAGAAAGAAGAACAAAGCTGATTTCAAACTATACCACAAAGTTACAGTAATCAAAACAGTATGGTATTGGCATAAAAACACACACACACTTCAATGGAACAGAATAGAGAGCCCAGAAATAAACCCATGCATTTATGGTCATTTAATTCATGACAAAGGAGCCAAACATACAATGGGGAAAGGACAGTGTCCTCAGTAAATGGTGCTGAGAGAACTGAATAGTTATATGCAAAGACTGACACTGGACCACTCTCTTATACCACAGATACGCACGCACAAACACACTAACTCAAAATGGATTAAAGACTTAAACATAAGACCTAAAACCATAAAACTCCTACAAGTAAACACAGACAATAAGCTCCCCCACATCATCTTTGCAATGATTTAAAAAAAATTTTTTTAATGTTTATTTATTTTTGAGACAGAGAGGGACAGAGCATGAGCAGGGGAGGGGCAGAGAGAGAGGGAGAAACACAATTTGAAGTAGGTTTCAGGCTCTGAGTTGTCAGGGCAGAGTCTGACACGGGGCTTGAACTCACAAACTGTGAGACCATAACCTGAGCTGAAGTTGGACGCTTAAATAACTGAGCCACCCAGGAGCCCCATGCAATGATTTTTTTTTTTTTTAATTTGAAACCCAAAGTCAAAGGAATGGGAAACAAAAATAAACTAAAAAGCTTCTGCATAGCAAAGAAAACCATCAACAAAATTAAAGGGCAACCTACCGAATGGGAGATATACTTGGAAACCATACCTCACATGAGGTTTAATATCCAAAACATAAGAATGTGATCACACAAGTCAACAGCAAATATAACAATCTGATTTAAAACTAGGCTGGGGGTAGGGGGAGAAGGCGATGCATCTGGGTGGCTCCATTAAAATTTTTTCAAAGAAATAAATAAAAATAGGCAGAGGATCTAGACATTTTTCCAAAGAAGATATACAGAAGGTCCAACAGTGCTACTCACCACCAGAGAAATGCAAATCAAAACCAGAGTGAAATACTGTATCACACCAGTTAGAATGGCTAGCTACTAACAAAAAGACAAGAAATAATGAGTGCTGACAAAGATATGGAGAAAAGGAAACCCTTGTGTACTGGAGGTGGGAAGATAAATTGGTGCAGCCACTGTGGAAAACAGTATGGAGGTTCCTCAAAAACTTAAAGACAGAACTACCATATGATCTAGCAATTCCACTTCTGGATACTTATTTGAAAGAAACACAAACACTAACTTTAGAAGATATCTGCAACCCCATGTTTATTGCAGCATTATTTACAAAAGCCAAGACATGGAACCAACCAAACTGTTCACTAAGAGAAGAATAAAGAAAATGTAATTTATATACATAAACATATATTCATGTATACACACACACAATGGAGTATCATTCAACCACAAAAAAGAATGAAATCTTGCTATCTGCAACAACATGGAAGGACTTTAGGGCATTATGCTAAGTGGAATAAGTCAGACAGGGAGAGACAAATATTGTATGACCAAACTTATATATGGAATCTAAAAAAAAACCCAACAACTCATAACAGTTTGGTGGTTGCCAGATGTTGGAACTGGGGGGTAGGCAAAACAGGTGAATGTGATCAAAATATACAAACTTCTAGTTATAAAATAAATCATGGGAGGTACACTTGGGTGGCTCAGACTGACTTTGGCTTAGGTAATGATCTCACCACTCAATAATCTGAAACCACCTGTCAGGCTCTGTGCTGACAGCTCAGAGCCTAGAGCCTGCTTTGGAATCTGTCTCCTCCTCTCTCTGACTCCCATGCTCATGCTCTCTCTCCCTCTCTCAAAAATAAACATTAAAAACAATTTTTAAATAAAAAAAAATCATGGGGATGTAACATACAGCATGATGACTGTAGTTAATGATACTGCACTCTATATTTGAAAGTTACTAAGAGTAGATCTTAACATTTTCCTTACAAGAAAAAAGTCTTGTAACTATCTTAATGGATGTTTAGACTTATTGCAGTAATCATTTCACAGTATATAAATATCAAATTATTATTCTGTATACCTGAAACTAATGTATGTCAATCATATCTCAATTAAAAAAGAGAAAACAAAGATATATGAAGCAAATATGGTAATATAGTAACTAAGGGGGGTAATGAGGATATGGTGGTTCATTTCTTCCATTTTTATATTAGAAAATTTTCATACTAAAATTATTTTAACTTACAACAAATTTCAACCAATGGGGATGAAACCAGCATAAGTACCTACCTTCAAGTCAAAGCAAAATAATACCCTGACAGGCACAGGAGAGAGGAGAAAAGAATATTCTAGGTAGAGAAGAAAGAAATGGAACAAAGGCACAAAATGGTGGTAAGCTGACCCAGAGAACAGTGGGTAGCCTCATTTTGTGAAAAAAGAGTCGAGCAGAGGAGTGGGAGATAAGGCATCAACACAGTCAGGGTCATATTTTGAAGACCTGTCAATGCCAGGCGAGGAAATTTATTGACATGTGATAAAAGGTCACAAATGGTTTGGATTCAGGGTGGACAGGGTTACAGGCCTGGATAGATCCATCTGTGAACAACCAGCTAGGCAGCAAGATGTGCCATGCGAGGACAGAAAGAGAAGACTCCAGAATAGAGGTGGAGCCTTCATGACTTAACAGGTCAAAAGGTTGGTGAGAAAAAACAAAACAAACAAGAAAAGCATGTACACTTAAACAGGATATTCTTTTGCAAACACCTAGCCAGACAATGCCCCAAACAAGACCACTTCAAAACCATAGCACTTTCAAATCATCCACCCACCTCCTTTCCTGTCAATCACTCTTGCAGATAACCTTGCCTACCTTAGAGAAAACAGAAGTCATCTGAAAGAAGCCACTTCGACTATCTACAAACCCTCGTTTTACTATACTTTTTTCAGGATGACTTCCAGTTTCAACAGAATTTAATAAATGGCACAAAATAACACTGATTCTACATTATTGTCATCTTGTTGTAGTGCTAATTAATGATAATGATGTTTATGGTGTTAATGCTCTATATACTATTTCATGTAATGGTCAGTACACCCTGTGAAACAAGTACTATCCCTATTTTGCAGAAGTAGAAACCAAGCTCTATACTTAGCAAGTGACAGCACTGGAATCTGAATGGGTACACCAGCCCCCATGTTCCCAATCTGTAATCACTCTACTGTACTGTCTCTCTAAATGTCTGTCATTAGGAAAAAAGATGTAAAAAGTTGTGATCTCTTTAATGGAATACTGTATAGCTACAAGTGAAAAGTAATTAACTAAAGCTACATAAATCCATATAAATTAATCTAAAAAATAATGTTAAGTCAAAACTCTAAGTTTCATAGTAACACAAATAGTATACACGGAATACAATCTAAAACAAAATAAATAATCTTATGCACTGTTAAAAATACATTAAATGTGTAATAAAAGTATCAAGACATTTAATACAAGTTTAGGAAAATGGTTTCCTCATGGAGGAAAAGTAGAGGGGAAGATAATTGAAACAGGAAAGTATACCAAGAAATTTCAATTATATTTGTTTTTTTAAATTATTTTTTGATGTTTTTTAAATTCTTAAATTTTTATTTATTTGAGACAAAGTGTGGGGGGGGGGAAGAGGCAGAAAAAGGGGAAGAGAGAGCGAATCTCAAGAAGGCTCCCACTATCAATGCAGAGCCTGATTCATGGCTTGAACTCACCGACCATGAAATCATGACCTGAGCCAAAATCAAGAGTCAGACAATTAATAGTCTGAGCCATGCAGGTGCCCTTCAACTATATTTGTGTTTTCTTTCTTAAGATATGTGATAGGCATTTGAAGCCTCCTTCTACTAACTCCTATACCATCTTTTCTTTTCTTTTTTTTTTTTCTTTCCTTTTCTAATGAAAAAAGAAGCATGAAAATACAGAGCAGACATTTGCTTACAGCATATTTGGGAGTCCACAAATTTCAAAGCACTGCTTCTGCCATCATGTGGCTCCTAAAGATATTACATGTACACAATTTTCAGAAAATGAAAGTTTAAGAAGAGGCATTGTTAATTCGCAGGTACAAGATCATGTGGATGTAACTCACAGAGAAGCCTGAGTAAGCCACCCACTTGATATATAACCATTATTAAAAACATTTTACCACTTCTAAAAATAACAAAACAGAAAGCATAAAACATTATGCTAGATGCCAAAGAGTAACACCAGACCCCTATCTTACACCATTCACCAATATTAACTTGAAATGGATTAAGGACTTACATGCAAGACCTGTAACTATAAAACTCACAGAAGAAAACACAGCAGAAAAGCAACTTAACATCTGTCTTGATAGTGATTTTTCAGATAAGTCACCTATAGCACAAGTGACAAAAGCAAAAGTCAGTAAGTGGGACTACATCAAACTAAAGAACTCCTGCACAGCAGAAGGAGCAATCAACAAAATGAAAAGGCAACCTACCAAATGGAAGAAAATATTTCCAAATCATGCATTTGGAACAGGTTAACTAAGAACAGGTTAATTTATAAGGAACTCATACAAAAGTTATAAGGAACTCCAACATTTTTAAGGAACTCATACAATTCAATAACCAAAACACAAACAACCTGACTAAAAAATGGGCAGAGGCCATGAACAGATTTTCCAAAGATGTAAAAACAGCCAACAAGTTCATGAAATGTGCTCAACCAAACTCTCGAAGTCATCCTCAGCAACTTCTTTCTCACCAACCCACTCACCAAAAGCAATTGATTTAATGCATGAGATGTCATCTCTAGTTCACTCTTCGTTTATATTTACATGTCTAAGGCCCTTCCCATGTCCTGCATACCCAGCTGATGACCCCATCCTCACTCTCCCTTCCTTAAGAGGTTGGGTTCAAAGTCAACCAGCCTTGAACTCAGATCCCAGTTTTGATAATTACTAGCTACTTTCTTCTTAAGTTTATTTACTTATTTTGAAAGAGAGCATATGAGTGAGAGAGAGGAGAGAGAGAATCCCAAGAAGGCTCAGTGCCACCAGCACAGAGCCCGATGTGGGGCTTGAACTCATGAAGACACAAGATCATGACCCTAGCTGAAACCAAGAGTTAGACACTTAACTCAATGAACAACCCAGGCCCCCCATTCTTCTTTTTTAAAAATGTTTATTTCTTCATTTTGAGAGAGAGCGAATCCCAAGAAGACTCCACACTGTCAGCACCAAGCCCCACGTGAGGCATGATCTCACAAACAATGATGACCTGAGCCAAAATCATGAGTTGACACTTAACCCACTGAGACTCTTTTATTTCTTTTTCTTTTTCCAAAATTTTAATGTTTATTTATTTTTGAGAGAAAAAGAGAGGGACCAACTGAGTGCAAGTGGGGGAGGGGCAGAGAGAGAGGGAGACATAATCTGAAGCAGGTTCCAGGCTCTGAACTGTCAGCACAGAGCCTCATGCAGGGCTTGAACGCACAAACTGTGAGATCATGACCTGAGCTGAAGTCAGATGTTTAATAGACTGAGCCACCCTGGTGGCCCACTTTTATTTCTAAAAAGGGAATTGTTATAGCCATACCCCACACAGCTCCTATGAAAAGCACATGGGTTAATGGAGGTCTAAGTGTGGGAGGAGTAATGGAAACCTCACTGAAAATGGCAGGAAGCCCTGAAGGGGGAGCTCTCACTAATGCACCATCACCACTCATAACCACCAGGAAGAAGGAAGGTAATTGTTAATCTTGACAAGGAAGGGCACTTTTCCCACAGGAATTTTATCTCTGGCTTTTAAGAAAAAGTGGGACAATCCCTTCCTGCTCCAGAAAAAAATCACAGTCTCAAACTCCTGTTCTTCCCCAGCGAACTTTTGTTCACAACAATCCTCCCCAATTTCCCCTTAACACCTAGTAAAAGCGACCTTCCCTTTTTCCTTTTGGACTTACCTGTGGTTTGCCATAGTTTACTTGTCCCAAATTGCAGTTCCTCTGCTATTCCCAAATAAACTTTTTTTTTTTTTCTAGGAAAATAACTGGCTATTTTAAAGGCTGACAAGTGGCACATAGTGTTACATATAAAATAAATATCACCATTATCATCATTATTTCTCCTTTCCCTTACTGCCATCAAAGTTTTTCTTAATGCAAATCTGATCATACTGTGTCTCAGTTTAGAAGATGTCTATAGATGTCTATTTTATATGGGATACAGTTTAAAGACTTTGGTATAACATATGAGACACATGTAGGAGTGTTGACAATACTGACGTCATCCTTTGGCCCTCTATCATGTTCATGTTCAACTGATAACCTCTTTGGGGACGATATGTTCCAGACCCCTTGGAGACTAACGTGCATATCTTAGAAATGTCTGCCATGGCTGGGATGGGTGAGGCTTGTTTTAGCCTCTCTGTTAGAGATAACATAGCCCTTGATGCCCAGGTAGTGCCATAAGATCTAATTAAAGGTTAGCTGTCAGGTGCATACAAGCCCTTTGAGGTGTGTGCAAACCCTTTGATCTCACCATAGTGCCCTGCTGCATGTCCCCTTGTTCTATAAAATCTGTGGACTAAGATCCGGACTTTATGGAAAATAACTATGCAGCTGCCATGAATTGTCTTCTGCCCCATCCTCCCCAGCCTCCCCCTCCCCCCACCCGCCTTCAGTAAATTACCCTGAATAAAAGTCTATAAACTGTATGGAGTCACCTGCCTCCTTTTCTGGTCTCAAAGTGCATTTTCAATTGGGGGAACACTTTACTGTCCCTTCCCCATCTTCTAACAACATAACCCTTCACAACGTACTTACCTTTCTAGCCTCATTTTCAGCCACTTTCCCCCCTTCCAACTGTGAATCCCCTTCCCACCATGAGCCTCCTTCCCTAACCACTGTTCCCCTAACTTAGCACACCCTTTTGTGTGCCCACAAGGACAGGCAGGGGAGAGGCAAAGGAGCCAGTGGGTTATACTATACTTCCATAAAGCCTCCACCACAGCAAGGAATGATCACATCCCTACCCTGCAGCTCTGGTACCCAAGTGCCCCACAGAGGAGAGGCGGCACCAAGTTCCTAAGGCCCCCCACTGGTTTTTCTGCCATTCTATTACATGGCCACCAGCAAGTTTTCTGCAAGACTTCACTTTCCTTGCTTTTACATCAAAGACAGTACGTTTGTTTACTTCACAATCTTTCTGTAAGAATTAAATAACATATTAATTAGAAATAGAGTGGGAAAAATAATTACTATAGCAATGTCGGTCACTGAATGGCGTGACCTCAGCATACTACTACTGGGTCAGAGAGAAGTCAAGAGTATCAGAGGTCAAAAGTGTCTGTAGTAGAGAGTGTAGACCCCCTATACAATCCCTTAAGCATGTTTAAGGCACTACTGAAGTACATGTAAGGAGATTATTCCGTGTTCCTTAACCTTTGCTCCAACAGAACTATTCCAACATGAGCCTCCCACCATCCATAGATGCCTAAGGCCATCCCCAAGCCTCCAGGCCTTATGTGACATCTGCTATAGGTAGAAATTTCTGCTTTGATTTAAATTATGGGTCAAAAATATCCCCCTTGGTTTATAGAATTCAAAAATGAGGATTTAATCCCTATCAAAATTTCAATAATGTTTTTCTGCAGAAATAGAAAAGAAATCCATCCTAAAATCCATATGAAATTCCAGGAGATCCCAAAAAGCCAAATCAATCTTGAAGGAAACAAAGTTGGAGGTCTCACGTTGATTTCAAAACTTACTATAAAGTTCCAATATCAAACAGTGTGGAACTAGCATAAAGACAGACACACAGTCCAATGGTACAGAACTAAGAGACTAGAAATAAAACCTCACAAATATGGTCAAATGATTTTAGACAAGGGTGTCAAGACCATCCAATGGGGAGAGTCTTTTCAACAAATGGTAGTGGAAAAATTTATATCCAGAAGCAAAAGAATAGAGTTGAACTCTTAATCTTACACCATATACAGAAATTAACTCCAAATGGGTCAATTAAAACTCTTAGAAGAAAACATATGGTAAAAGCTTCATGACGTTAAATTTGGCAATGATTTCTTGGCTAGGACACCAAAAGCAGAGGCAACAAAAGTAAAAATAGACAACTGGAACTTCATCAACATTAAAAACTTCTGTGCATCATACACAGAGGAAGGAGGCCACGAGAACGAAGGCAGGGATGGTAGTGATGCTTCTACAAGCCAAGGATGCTAAATTGCCAGTAAACCCCGCAGGAGATAGGGGGGAGACATGAAACAGATTCTCCCCCATAACTTCTGAGGAGGAACCAGCCCAGCCACCAACCTGATCTCAGACACTTGGCCTCCAGAACTAAGAGACAATAAATGCTGTTGGTTAACCCCTCAAAACAAAAAACAAAAAGCACACACAACACACACACACACACACACACACACACACACACACACACACAAACCCACAAAAAAACCCTTCTGGCACCAAAGGACATAATCAACAGTTAAAAAACAACTCACGGAATGGGAGAAAATGTTTGCAAATTATATATTTGATAAGGAGGTAATATCCACATCTATAAATATATAAATAACTCATACAAATCAACCGCAACTGAATAAGCAACCAGATTAAAAAGTGGGCAAGAGGGGCGCCTGGGTGGCTTAGTTGGTTAAGCGTCCGACTTTCGCTTAGGTCATGATCTCGCGGTTCGTGGGTTCGAGCCCCGCGTCGGGCTCTGTGCTGACTGCCAGCTCAGAGCCTGGAGCCTGTTTCAGTCTGTGACTCCCTCTCTCTCTGACCCTCCCCTGCTCACGCTGTCTGTCTCTCTCTCCTATAAATAAATAAAACATTTAAAAAAAAATAAAAATAAAAAAAAATAAAAAATGGGCAAGAGACTTGAATAGACTTTTCTCCAAAGAAGATATACAAATGGCCAATAAGTACATGAAAGGATACTCAATACCATTAGTCATTAGAATAATGTGGATCAAAATAAAAATGAAATTAAAAAAAGAAAAAGAGAAAGAAAGAAGGAAAATAACAAATGTTGAGGATGTGGAGATACTGGAACCTTTCTGCAATGTCAGTGGGAATATAAAATGGTGTAGTCACTAGGAAAACCAGTATGGTCATGCTCAAAAAATAACAGTTACTATGTGACCCAATAATTCTACCTCTGGGTATATCTAAAAGAACTGAAAACAGGGACTCCAAGAGATGTCTGTAGACACATGTTCACATCAGCATTATTCATGACAGCCAAGGAAAAAGTGGAAGCAACACAAACATCTGGTGACAAATGAATAAACAAAATGTGATATATACACACAATTAAATATTATTCAGCCTCAAAAAGGAAGGTTTCTGAGAAATACAACACTAATGAGCCTTATAGACATTATACTACATGATATAAGCCAGTCCCAAAAAGACAAATACTTATTATTATTAAACTTAGCATGAGGTATCTGAAGTAGCCAAATCCATAGAGAAAGTAGAATGGTGGGTGCCAGGAGCTGGGGATGGAGGGAAATGGGGAGTTAAGAGTTTTAGTTCTGCAAGAAGAAAAGAGTTCTAGAGATGGTAGCACAATGTTCATGCAGTTAACATCACTGAACTATATACACTTAAAAATGTATTTTGCCTTGGAGGCCTCCAGGTGGCTCAGTCAGTTGAGCGTCCAGCTCTTGATTACAGCTCAGGTCATGATTCCAGGGTCACAGAATCAAGCCCCACATAAGGCTGAGAGTGGAGCCTGCTTAAGATTCATTCTCTCCTTCTTCCTCTGCCCCTCCCCCCTGATTGTGTGCTCTCTCTCTAAAATTAAAAAAAAAAAAAAAGGTATTTCACTATTATTTTAAAACATGAGTCTCAAAGCTGCAAAGTGAAGGACCTGAATGATTATGAAGGATTCTAATTCATCCTTTTCATTTCTCAGGTTTAGGAAAAGAATTAAAGAAAAAGAATTAAAGTCCGAGAGGGAAGAGAACTGAGAGCAGGACCCTAGTACACAGCTTACCACCAAACAATAAAAATAAGTAAATATAAGAGGAAAAGACTAGAAGACATGGTTAAGTGGGACAAAAACCACAAAGTAGGTGGCACAATCACAGGAAGAGGATGAAGGGGAAATTCCAAGAACATTTTAAAGTAATTCCTGTTTTGCTGCAATAGAAGTCTGAAACTATCATTTATCTTGCCCTGGGTAGAGCTGAAGGCGGTGGAAATTCCCATATAAGGTAGTTTGTTCATGGTTATTTCCTCAGGCAGACATTACAGCTCCCATCTGAGAAAGGCATTAGGCCTTTGGAAGAAGAGATTCTTTTGTCAACACCACACATATATACATTGAAAGCCACGGTTCCAGTCTTAATGGTTAGTACATTCGCCAAGAGGTGTCATACCTCTGGCTAAACATGGTTCAGCATCTAGCACTCAATGCCACAGTTTTCCTGTGGTTGTTACTGGCAGTAGTGATAAAGACTGGTGTGACTTTACTGCTGTCCATAAATGGCCCTTCAGTTCGTAATATGTCTTAGATAATATGGTAATGTCTTTACTTTCTTTTTTACTTTTTTAAAGATTTTATTTTTATGTAATCTCTATACCCAACATGGGGCCTGAACTTACAACCTCAAGATTAAGAGTCACATGCTCCACTGACGGGAGCCAACCAAGCGCCCCATGTCATTACTTTCTTAATTAAAACCATTATTTTTTACTTTGTTAATTTAATAGTTTAAATTTTTATTGAAATAAAGCTTAGACACAGTTTCATTAGTTTACATTAGTTTCCAATGTACAACACAGTGACTCCATAACTCCGTACTTTGTGCTCTGCATCTTTCCTTTCCTTTGAAGAACAGTCCTGCCTTCCATGTACGGTCCCTTTCTTCCATGTTTTTCCATTTTAGGGGCAATAAATGTTCCTGCCCCATTTTAATACCTCCTGCCCCACTAATGTTCTTCTGCCCCATCTTAATACCTCCCAATGACTTCAAGGCAAAGCCTCTACCTTTGATTTTTCAGGATGAGTCTCAATGCCTTTTTCTTGGACCTCTGCTCATTTGGTAGCCACATGCAGCAACTTGAAATGTGGCTAAGTTAAGATGTGCTTTAAGTGTAAAACGGGCCGGGGATGTCAAAGATTTAGTTCACAAAAATGTAAACTACCTCAACAGTTTTTAATATGTTACATATGTATATAGCTTGGACAACAGCTTGGCATACGGAGTTAAAGAAAATATATATTATTAAAATTAATTTCTTCACCTGTTTCTTTTTGCACATGGCTGGTAGAAAAGTTTAAACCACACATGTGATGTGGCTCATATGTTTACTGGATAGGACCAATCTAGGATTACTGAAAAAGAAATGTATCCCAGAAAATAAGGGGAGTCGTAGCCTGGACTAGAATCCTGGCTCTATCTCTTATTAACCAGGGCAGATTTCTTCACCTGCAGGTTAGATTCTCCATTTATAAATGCAGGCATAATAAAACCTCCTCGATGTTTCAAGGGCTTCAATAGAAGGAAAACATTTAAGCACTTAGCAGCATAAAATGCATTTTCAATAAATGTTACTTCCTCTTCTTGGAGTCTTAGAAACTCTGTGGATACGTTTAGCTGCTGATTTAGTTATCTGGGGGTTAGTCATAGAAAGTCTGGATCACAAGAGTCTTTTTTCCTTCCTTTCCACTCTAATTACTTCCACAAAATCACCTTTACCAGGCAGGGATATGAGGCAGCTTCTAGCAAAATCTGTCCCCTTCCTGACACCTGCATTATCTATTCCCATCATTTGTTTATCTGTCATATTTGTCCCTTCACCTCTCCACTGGTACGCGAATTAACAAATCATTAAGACTTATGTCAAAATTCTGGCTACTATTCACTTTCTCCTTAGGACGGTTATCAATAGCTCATTGCTACTGCCTAAATTTATTTGTTTTTAAAATTTTCTCTCATATTCTCATTCTCTCTCTCTCTCTCAAAAGTAAATGAGTGGAGAAGGGGTAGAGAGAGAAGACACAATCTGAAGCAGGCTTCAGGCCCTGAGCTGTCATCACAGAGCCCAACGTGGGGCTTAAACCCACGAACTGTGAGATCATAACTTGAGCCAAAGTTGTACACTTAACTGACTGAACCACCCATGCACTCAGCTACTGCATAAATTTAAAAGTAGCTTTGTTATAATTTTAGCCACTTCATGTGTGTGCACTCCATTCTCCTAAGATGCATTGATACATCCTTTATTTCCCTCTAGTGTCTCGTCAGATACACAATGAATGAAGACCTTTATAATGGTCTTAGAAAGAAGTAAAATCAAACTGAATATTGACTTTTGATTACTGACCAGGCCAATCAGGATTACAGGGAATGAAAAGCAATTTCTCTAAGAAATCACACGAGATTTGGCAGTCTGGAGTTTATTTCTGGCTGACCTGTCTGTGAAAAAAATTTTTTTATGATTTCCTCCAAACTGCTGCTAACAGTGTGCTGAGCTGATAACCCTGAAGACTGAATTCCCCTCTTGGATGATGCTATTTTATTTTCCACCTGCCTTTTCCCAAATACTCGCCATTATTTATTATAAATGCCAATCCTTTTGAAAGTCTGGCTGAAAGAAGTTTATTATGCATCAATGCAACTTAGTCTCTGGATCTCATTCTACCTCTAGGACCGCTTCCACAAGAGGACAACTCCAGGTCCTGGTGGGGCTGGGGGAAAGAGAAGAAGGACCAGCTTCTGACAGCTTTCCTCCCTTTAGAAAAGATGGAAGACAGTGACAGAATCAGAGGGGGAAAGGGAAGAAAACAAAAGAGGAGGGGAGCAGATTTAAGAAAGAAAAAAGCAAAAGAGAGAGAGGAAAATCTCTGCAGTAGTAGTCAGGTAATGGGAGTTCTCCAAGTCCATCCTCCACAATGCAATGTTACCATATCCCTTCCCTTAAAAATCACTCAAAACTTTTTATCATATTCAAGACCAGTAATCTATGCGCACTCCCTACCACTCTTATCTTGCAAACACATCTTACTACCTGGCACATTAGATGCCTTTTGAATCTCTTTCATTCACTGTATACTCATTTATTGAGCACTTTAGCTATAGGCACTGGAGATACAGGAGGGAACATGGAAGACAAAGCCCCTGGTTTATCGATTTTATGGTCTGGTGGAAAGGGGCAGTAAAGATACGGCATCTGAAAGAAAGAGGAAACCAAAGAAAGAGCGCATATCAAATACGCCCTTGCAGACCAGAATAAGGATTCCAGGTTCCACTTAGGTGAGGTGAAAAGGCAATGGGAGGATTTTGAACAGAGCAGTAAAACTGATGTGCAAACCTTTGCTCAGGATGTCACCAACTCTGGCTAGAAGAATCTCTTTCCCCATCATTGTTTAAATGCTGAAATTTACTCATTCTTCAAAGCCCAACGTAAGAATCAACTAAATGGTGCTGGTCCCTGAGAATTACAGGTCACTCCTATTTTTGGTTATCCTCCCAAACTTGACAATACTCATGTTGGTCGGATTATGCTTGGTTATTTGTGCACAATTTTTTTACACTTGTATGTATATTTATCCAAAGTATCTTTTTCATTTTTTTTTTACTCTGTGAGCCATCACACTGCATTGTTGTTGCAAGGCAGTTAATCTGAAGTTAATTCCTATTAACTTGCAAGACCCAAAGCAAAGTGATCATCATTTTTTTAACTTTTTATTTCTTGTCAGTGAAAAAAATAATTCTGTTCTCCTAATACTATAACTATTGCATATTTCATGACTGTGTATTTATAAAAAATATATCTATAAATATATAACATATACAAAATAAGAAAGTTCCTTATATATCACCCCTTCTATACCACCCCTATGTTCCTCTCAAGGTTATCATGCTCCTGGAGATTGACTGCAAAAGAAATGTTTTCATAAAAACATTTAAATCTCTAAGGAAGTAGTACACTGTATAAAGCAGATCATGTGTAAGGCACAAGATCCTTTTGGGGTGAATAATCACTTCTCAATAAATGTTTTACAAATGTAGCTTTGGTATATTAAGATTGTTTTAAAAATGGCCTGCTGATTTTACAGACTTATATAGGTTAACAAATAAATAACTCAAGTAGTTATAGTTGCTTTTTCCATACCATGGCAAGACAGATATTCACTAACCATAATTTTAAACAATATATAATTATTTATTTATTTTAAGACCCTACACAGAATTTGGTTTAAAAATATTTAATGTAATAAAATGACAAAAAGCATTACTAAGTTGTTTTATACTCTATGCCTCTGCAGGACCATAAACTATGCGGCACTAAACATTACCAAGACTATTAATGTTTTCTCTGCAAATATAAGGGTATATAGCCTCCCTTCCTCACCCACTTTAAAACCAATAAAATATAAAGTTGCTTTTACAAATACTCAGTGATTAAATATGCACCCACAGGAAGTTAGAACCACAACCAATACACTTTGCAGAAGTGAAAAGAAAAATTTAATTAGCAAGGCTAAAAGCTACTACAATTTACCCAAGACTGCTCCTGTTACTGGATATGCAAGTTTAGATGAATATCTTTTCAATGAATGTCTTCTCTCAGACTTCCATTCCTCTGTCTTAATCACCTTAAGACACACAGCCTCACCTCTGCAAAAGCAAGTCGATATGCCGAGCACTTTACCTCATGTGCCTCTACACTCCCTTCTTCTCACTTCAAGAATAAAGAATCTCTTTTCTGGTACTTCTGCTCTTATTTTCACTTATTTATCAGGGTCTGGGGAACCAGTTCCAGATGACAGTGAATTATCTTTAAAAGCTCCTGTTTCCTATACTGTATAGTACTTCCTCATCTCAATTTTGTGTCTGTTGCCTCGAGCTATAGTTAAGCCAATGAAACCAAGTTGAGGGCTTTTTTTTTTCTGCAGTCAAGTCATGTGACATGGCATGTTACACGATAACCCCAAAGTTCTGAAGCAATAAGGCAACACCCCTAAATGTCATAACTCATATCCTGTTGAGTTGTTTTATGTACCTTACTAAGAAATTCATCCACAAATTTATTGAAAGCACTTGCAATGTACAGAAAATATTTAGAAGAACAAACAATAATTAGTATAGAAAGAGGTGGAGCTTTCATAAAAAGATATTCTCTACTTTTTTGGATCTTGACAGTATCTACATGTTTGAATTAACAGAGCTTCTTCTAAGTCTCCTCTGAGGCTTTACCATGTCAATGTCGAGCGGCTGGTCTATTTTGTCCCCTTGTAGCTCAGCCCAGTTTAGAGACAGGCAGGCCAAACTCCAGCAGGCTGAGGAGGGGAAACAGCCTTCTGTCCCAGATATCCCTGACACACACAGTGCCGAGAAGGAGCAGAGCCAATGCTAATGAGGCCTCACACATCCGACTGAGTCACCTCGCAGGACTCCTGAGTGCCAAGTTTCCATTGAAGAATAATAAAGGGATCTTTGGTAGAGATGGAGGAACTCAGGAGCACTTAATGCAGGTTTCCGCCTCCATGAATGAAGACTTTCTTGCCCTGATTCATTGAGAATACTACAAGAAAGTCCCTTAAAATTTTTCTTTATTATAAAGCAGCCATTTTATGAATGATTTCTTGGTTACAGGACCTGAGGTTAATCTTTAAAAACAAGAGAACAACTCCTCACTTTTGCCTGTTATGCCAACAACGGAGACTTGGTATTTGGCAGCATTGAGAGATGGCGATTCTAAGTAGAAGGGCAGATGTGCCAGGCACCCTGGTGGGCCATCTACTCTAAAGGGAAGCAGTCTGATGTCTGGAAAGGTGAAAGAGCTCACCTAAGACAAGCTACAGGCAGAGGGAGTCTTAAGGGCTCTGGCCCAGCACCCCTGGGGGCACCTCATAGGCTCCACCTCCACGGCTCACTCTAAAACCGGACAGTCAGAGCTGGGCTTGGACTTCAAAGACAATACCAAACGCCGTATAACTCCAGCCAGAGGACTTTTCTGGCCTTGATTTACTTACTTTGTTTTGTGGGGTGTAAGCGGGATGTAGAAGGAAGCTGGAAGTACAAGGCTGTTTGTGGGTGAGAAGAGGCCTCCCCCACCCCCATTCCCCCGAGGGATGGTACTATATTGCAGATATAAACCTTGGAAAGCAGCCACCATCTCTCCTGGGAGAAGTAAAATAGAACGGAAGTTTTCTGAGCTAAATTCCCAGCATACGGAATTCTCTTCAAGAAAGTAACTTATGTTATTGCAATTAAAATCTAGAGAGGCAAACATATGCCATTTCTTTGTGTCCCAATTCTTTACTGATCACCATGCACTGTGAAGGAAACAGACTGGGTTTTGTAATGAACAAAGGGGGCACACATGTTTAGAGAGGTGACTAAGAGAAGTCTATCTTGAGTCCTCCTAGCTATTATCTCACCCGCTCCTCCTCTTCTCTGACTAACTTTTCTAGGCAAGAGCAAATCCAGAACATGTTTTTCAATCCTTATTTTACATTAGACATTTATAAACAGTGCTCTCCTGGAAATTTTCCACTCAAAACCCTTGGTCTCTAGGCCACTACCCTGTCCTTCTCATCACCCCATCACTGTCCCCTCTGTAGGATCTCTTTTCTTTTCCTGCCTTATGGATGTGGCAACTTCCCTAATTCATACCCTGGCTCCCTGCTTGTCTCAGTATGAACATTCTCCCTGATGACTTCACTATCTCTCATGGCTCCACTATTTTCTCCACGTCAGCAACACTGGCCAGACCTTTCTCTTGAACCCGAGGTCATGCATCAAATTGTCTTCCAGCTGCTTTCACAGAGACACCCTAACTCAAGATGACTAAATAAACCGCTCACCGCCTCCCTGCCATGCCCGTTGCTGGCTCTTCCTTTTATATGTGCTCTTAGGTACAGCAACATTACCCAATCAGTCACCCAAGTTAGGAATCTCCCAGTCACCCCTGCCTTCTTACCTTCAAACCATCCTCTTCTGCTAATTTAACTCCTAATTCATTTTTTTATATTTGTCCCTCTGCCTGACTTCACTCTCATAGCCCTGTTACCATCCTAGCCCTCATGATCACACACTTGGTCTGCAGCCGCAGCCTCCTAACTAATTCTCTACCTTTAACCAATAACAGGAGACTCAGTCAGCAAGCGATCTAAAGAGCCACATGTCTCTCCGGAACTTGCTTCAACTATGCAATGATTCTCTGGCACACTGAGCACAAAGGTAAACCCCTTAAAGAAGAATACAAACCCAATATGCCCTGGCCTGCCAAGCTCCTCCAATCCTTATCTCTGGATACTCCCTGCTACTCACTTCATGCATCCTAGCTGTGACACATGCCGTGCAGGCCCTCATCTCAATGGTGCTGCTTATGTTGGCCCTCAGCCTGGAAGAGCTTTCCATCTTCCTCTTGCTAATTTTAACATCCTTGTACAACTGAAGTGAAACATCAGATCTGAAGTGAAACATCAGATCCTCAACCCCTCTCCAGTCCCATTCTCCTATCTGCATCAGGCACTCCTCCTCAGGTCTCCCATGAGTCCCTCTCTTGTAAGAGCTTCTTTTTCTAACTCAAGTGAGGGCAAGAACAAGGTTCCTGCTCATCTTATGCCCTTCCTGTCTATGGCTGCCATATACTAGGCATTCAATAAAAGTTTAAACTGAGCCTGTAAGAGAGACAGTCACTCTCATCTTACAGATAAGGAAAATGATGCTCAGAGAGGTTACGTGGTTTCTTAAAAATCATCCATGGAGAAGTCTAAGAGGGAAACTTAGAATGCAAAAATGTATTAGCTAAATTGAAGTCTTTTTCTTAAAAGCAGAAAACCTCTCACACCTAAGCATGGTGAGGTTAAAGCAGGGAACGTGCCTAGGTTTTTATTACTGTTACTCTAGAGCTTGGCAAGGTGTTGCCTCACACACAGGAGTATTCAATAAATACTGGGTGGCTCATTGACATTATATATAGAGAGAGGGTCACTTCACTTACATATTGTACAAGAGAGAGGTCTGCTTCTCTCCAGCAGATGGAGCTATGGTTCCATATCATTACCAGCTACCATTTGGGTGCTCTGTTAAAAGAACCAGCTTTTTTCACCCATCCATTGCCAGGCTTCCTTTTTCCTTTATAACTCTCACACAGATAAAAGGAAATCCAGATACTTGTCTTCCACAGAATACTGTCCGAATGGACACAGGTCTATTTTGTAACTTGTTCAATGCCCTTGCATATCTTTTCCTCTCTGGCCTTTTAAGAAATCTGGGGTAATTTCACCCAATTTGATTTACCCGGTGTATCAAGTGCTACTGAATGTCTCCCTCTTTCTATAAACTTCTCAGTTCTTATTTATGAAACACATCTATAACCCAGCAAGTTCATCATGTTCATCCCTAGACATATGCTTTCCCCAGGGGGTCTGTCCTATTTCACTTGAGAAAACATCAGATTACCAACCATCTCTCATTTAAAAACAAAAAACAAAACAAAAATATTTTATTATTTTCAATATATTTTATAGTTATTTTAAAGGCATTGAGGTTCTAAACAGGATAAAAAAAAGAAATTAATACCACCTATGAGAGTAGAACTTACAGTAAAATCCTAAGCAAACTTCATTTTTCACTCAATTTACACATGTCATAGCATTCCTGAAAAGCTAAGTGTTTACTGTAATCATGTAAAAAGTAGGCCATGATTGGGGCACCTCGATGGCCAGTTGGTCGAACGTCCAACTTCAGCTCAGGTCATGATCTCATTGTGAGTTCAAGTGCCATGTCAGGCTCGGAACTGACAAACAGCTCAGAGCCTGGAGCCTGCTTCAGATTCTCTATCTCCCTCTTTCTCTGCTCCTCTCCTGCTAATGTCTCTCAAAAATAAACAAATGTTTTAAAAATTTAAAAAAAAAAAGTAGGCCATGATTGTATCTAAAATAGAATTAGGTGCTATGCTTGAATAATTATAATTTTTTTTTCTTTTTACCTGCATCAAAGTCCTGTGGACACAAGGTCCATGGCATCCAGCATTCTTGATCCTAGCCAACTCAATCCCTATGTGCCCCCTTACCCAAACCATTTGGGATATTTTTTGTTACCCCACAAGTTCCCAGTTGCTCTGGAGGGAACAGTTCTAGCTCCACTGAGAACCACTGACCCAGAGGATTTCTGAGGCCATTAAGCTACCTAATGGCAAACCAACAATCATAAATATCTTAATGTAACTTAAGTATCTTAAGGAACTACTTGTCAGGGTGTGACTTAACCCATGACACCAAATACTACTAAAATTAAAACACTAACTAAAAAACTTGCAACTATAATTTAAACTTTTTAATCAATCAGTCCTCAATTTTCAAGTATTTTCAAACTCAGATGAAATTATGCCAAGAAAAGATGTTAGAAAAGAGCAAGCTTTGTCTAACCACAATGATATCTAAGAAAAACCCTAACGGACAGCACATGGTCCTAAATGCTCCTAAACAGCTCTGTTTTTTGAGTTTGAGCAAGGTACAAAACCCAATATCCACTCAGACCCGAAACTGTCCAAAGTATAGGAGACATGACAGGGGATGCAGCAATATTTCCAAGGTAATATTTTAGGGAGGTTCTAATTGCCCAAGGACATGACAGGAAAGGGACAATGCTGGCATGTGCCTCCTTGTCACAGAGAGAGGGTATGACAGCAAAGTTGGAATCCCAGAAGGAACCAAGTGTTCTGAAGTTAAACACAGTCTGCTTAGGTATGCCACCTCAACATTTCAAAACTGAATGAAAGCCCTGTTCCCTGCCTGAAAGAAGCTCTTCTCCACACAAGGAACCATCATTCACTCAGTGGCCACGGCCAGAAACACTGGAGTCATCCTGAACTCGTAAAATGTCCACAAACCTCCCAATGTCCAATTGCAAAGTCCTTTCTTTTCTGCCTTTTAAATACCATAGCCTATTCACTTCTTTCTAGCCCTGTGGACAGTGCCTACTTCTGGTACCATCACTTCTCACTTGGATAAATATAATGGCCTTCTAACTGGTCTCCGGACTTCCACTCCTTCCTGATCACTGTCTCCAATCTACCCCTTTCCACACTGTTATGACACTGCTTTCAAGGCAGCATACCCACCTCCCTCCACTCTGTTTTAGAGTTAGCTCTCCTAATCATGTAATAGGCAACTGGTTAGACAGTGTTTGTTCTTAACGCTGGCCACAGTGACTGACCCTGGTTTGGGCACTGGATCTCAACTAAGCTAATTAGATTCTATTTCTTGAAATTTATAAATCTGAATAAAGACTAATCCTCAAGAGGTAGAGCAAGTCAACTAATGGTATTATCCTACAGAGAAATTCCACAGATTCTTCTGCTGAGATGCCTGGAGTTGCTCTAGTTGTTTATCCTCTCAGAGACCTGGATGTTTGGCCCTTTCTTTAGTTCTTTGAGCCACGCTACTATCTTTCCAATAAATTCCTTTTTAGTCCATGTTTGCCAGAGTCAATTACTGTTATCTGTAACCAAGGAAATTTATATAACAATAAAAGTAGTCTCATCCTGACAAAAGACCATTCCTGCATTCCTCAGTCTACGTTCCCCAGGTCCACTCCCCATTTCACATGCTCCAAGCCAGCCATGGAGATCTACCTGCCACATCTCAGTATCCTACCTTCTCCTCCCTTCTGCTCTTCCTGCCTACAATGGGATCTCTGGACGATATTCATTCATCAGATACTCATTCATCTCTGAATGATACTCATTCATCTCTGAACGATACTCATTCTTAGGCAGGATTCAGTTAGATGTCACTTCCTCTGGGATATTTTCCCCAAGCCCCTCAGACTAGACACCCATGCTCCCAAAGGGCCTGGCATTAATACTCCTGAAATGGAGTTTAACTCCACATAATTTGTTGCTTGATTCCTTATTAGTCTCAGTCCAAGTGGAAGTTTATTACAAGTGGTGAATCTCCCCAAACCTATGCACATGCCTGCCGGAGAGCAGACTCTCAGTAAATGCTTTTCAAACAAATGAACAAACTAGGAAGTTAGAAGTCCACTTAAACAATTCAAATTACCAAAGAGGAAAGTGTAACAGAAGTTTAAAAATAAATATATTTCTTTAGAATCAAGAGGTCCTGCACAATGTTAAATTCATTTTAATATTAATTCAAAATAATTCAATTCACATGTTCACTTTGTGAAAATTCATCAACATGTGTCCTTAAGATTTGTGCATTCTTTTGCATTTATATTAAACATCAATAAAAAATTTTAAATGCATTTAACATACCTGAAAACCACAGCTTTAGACTAATAATAAGTTCAATATGCATGGAAACACCATATAATGGTGGAAGGTGCCCTGACTACAAGTTAAAGTCCCTGGTTTAGTTTTAATTGTACCACTCACTAGATGTGAAATCTTGGTTCAGTCTATTCAGCTTTAGCAACTACAAAATGGGATAATAACGTGGCTACACAAAGATGAAATGAAATCGTAAGTGTAAAAGTCAAACAAGGTGGGGTGCCTGAGTAACTCAGTCAGTTAAGTGTCTGACTTTTGATGTCAGCTCAGGTCTTGATCTCTGGGTCATTAGTTCAAGCCCTACAACTGGGCTTAAAAAAAAAAAAAAAAGTCTAACAAGGTGTTTTGTTACAAAATTCTCTATCATCTCAGAGTGTTAGCTGAATGACAAAAATCAAAACTATAAAAATGCAACACGTTGACATGAAAACACCTGCAAAATCCTATGAATGCCTACCAAAAAAAGTGGAACGGGATAATGAATCCAGAATACTAACCTGAAATTTAAGATTCAATTTACTGAGGAAGAAAGGCTACCTCTACATCATCATGTTTCTTGAGAATTAGATTAAAAAATCATTTACATTTCATGAACTAACAAACATTAATCATACTTATGATGGCAGAGATAGTTTTTAGAGTTCAGCATTCTGAAGCATTAAGCTTTCTGGTTAATGGGGGTGAAGGAAAGCAGAGACATTTCATATACAAGTGGTCAGGATGTTATCATACTACCAAGTGATAGCTTTAACATTGCAAAACTATTTCAGAATAAGAGTGTTTCTATTTAGAGAGTATAAAACAAAATAGGATGGGGTATATGGGTTAGATACACATGAAACAAGTGTTTACATACCTAAGTGCAAAGAATGTGCTCAGTTAAAAACTGAAGACGGAAGATGAACTGAGTCATAATTAGAAATTATTGGTGACTAACTGGCCAGTTTATGATATATTTCCCCACAGTATCAAAACATGTACAAGCTCATAAGTACATTCAACAGTCATTTGGTAAGAAGAAAGAACAGATGGACAAGATTTCATTTCCCAGAAAAAAAACAGCTCTTCATTTTTTAATTGCTGCATTTTAAGTTCCCAGAAATGCTAAAACAGTAGTTTAAAAACATATGAAGCACCTCTAACTTAAAAAATTAAGTATCATAATTCAGAGAAATTGACATTTGTTAAGAATGTAAAACAGTAAAAATTAACTTCTGTGACAATGCAAATGTCAACTTATCATTACCCAGTTTGTACCACTAAAAGAGAGGGGTGAGTGGCAAATAACCTGTAAATTGGAAACTTCCCTTTATTTTCATTTTAGCAAATATGTACCCGATGACTACAATGTAACTGTGTGGGCACAGGGCACAGACAGATAAATAAGGGACAGCCCCTTCTCCTGAGTAGCTTCTTAGACTGTGAGATACACAGAAAACACGTCACAATATTCGAGGAATAGGAGAGGCAGTGTTTGCAAGGAGGTAGGGCACAGAGAAGTCACGGGGAAGGCTTTAGGGAGTAAGTGACTGAAGTGAGTCTCTACTGGCTGTGCTCAGAAAGCAGAAGAGGAGGAAGAGGACATTCCCAGAGGAGTAACAAAGAAGCACCACCTGCTAGTACGTGTCAGGCACTGTGCTAAGCCTCAGAGAACAAGAAGACACAGTTTCACTGGTTTCAATGACATTAGGTTCAATATGGGAGACAAGTAATGGTCACTGATTAGACAACAATATGCTCAGTGTACTGACAGTTCTGAGAGATCGTATGGTATTCTGAGAGGTTTAAACCTGTTTTTAAGGAATTTGGACATATGAGTTAAGATCAAATCAACAGTGTCAGGAAGTGTGGAACAGTAACAGATATGAGTGTCTTTGTTTGGGGTGGTCATAAACCCATTAGAGAGCACTTTTCCTCCTACCTAAGGGTCTGAGTATTGATCACTCTGTCTCTGTCTCTTTAGGACATTTACCACAAGCTGTCATGTATCACGATAAATCTGGATGTTAACTAGACTTACCGTAGTGATTATTTTGCACTATATACAAATACTGAATCATTACATTATACGTTTGAAACTAATATAATGCTATATGTCAATTACACTTCAATATAAATGAATACGGGAGAGGAAGGGGAGGGGAAGAGGAGGGGAGGTAGAGAGGAAGGGGAGGGGATGGGAGAGCAGAGGAGGGGAGGGGAGGGAGGATTTATTTTGCCTCTCCCTACCAGATTATAATCTGAGACCAGGAGCTTTGTTCCTTAACTTTAAACCACATGAGAATGGCACTGACTCATTATCAAAAGTCCTCACAGGATGAATAAATCCTGGTCCTGGTAGGTCTCATTCATGTACATAAATCCTAAAACCTTATTTAAAAAACAGAGCTAAAATGATTATGGAAAACTAATGACTGATAATGAGCCCCTGTTGCTGCTATAACTCTAACATTAACATCAAGACCAGGCCTCTCCCCCATTCCCAAGCCCTCTGCTCATGTTAGTATTATCTACCACCAAGTGTAAAACACTGAATCCTGGCCTCAGCTGCCTTTAGTTCCTGATGTAGGTGTAGAGCACATGCACCTATTTGCATTATCTTGCTGTTTTTTCTCTACTGTTGGAGAGAAACCTCTCTTGAGTTGGTTTTGGTTATGGAATCAAGACTGCTCTATCCTCTGCTCTCCAAATATGCAAAATGAATACCACCACACTGACACACACATGCATACAAGATGACAGAGTAAATAACTCTGATGACTCAGGACTGACTTCTGGAATAGTCATTACGAATCAAATCATGATATTCTTTAAAGAAAAGAAATAAATAGTGCCTAAAGGAAGACGCAGAAAAGGACAGTGGTAATTAAAGCTGTCCCGCTGAAAGTCAGCATTCAGTCGAGACGCACTCAGCCCGGCAGCCTGACTACAACAAAACGTAGTCAGATGTAGGTATAAGAAGTATACCAACTTGGTGGCTCAGTTGGTTAAGTATCTGACACTTGCTTTTGGCTGAGGTCATGATCTCACAGTTCGTGAGTTCAACCCCGCATCAGGCTCTGTGCTGACAGCTCAGAGACTGAAGCCTGCTTTGGAATCTGTGACTCCCTCTCTCTGTGCCCCTTCCCCACTCATGCTCTGTCTTTCAAAACATAAACATTAAAAATATTTTTTTCTATTTCTTTCTTTTTTTTTGTTTTCTTTTTTTAAAAATTTTTAAATAGTTTATTGTCAAGTTGGTTTCCATACAACACCCAGTGCTCATCCCCATAAGCGCCCGCCTCCATGCCCATCACCCTCCCTCCCCCTCACACACCCATCAGTCCTCAGTTTGTCATGGTTTGCTTATCTCCCTCTCCCCAACTATTTCCCCCTTATTCTCCCCCACAGTCCTCCGTTAAGCTCCTCCTAATCCTCCTATACGTGCAAACATATGGTATTTGTCCTTCTCTGCCTCACTTATTTCGCTCAGCATAGCACCCTCAAGGTCCATCCATGTTGCTACACATGGCCAGATTTCATTCTTTCTCATTGCCATGTAGCATTCCATCATATAGATAAACCACATCTTCTTGATCCATTTGTCCGTTGATGGACACTTAGGCTCTTTCCATGTTTTGGCTATTGTTGAGAGTGCTGCTATGAACATTGGGGTACACGTGCTCCTATGCATCAGCACTATTGTATGCCTTGGACAAATTCCTAGCAGTGCTATTGCTGGGTCATAGGGGAGCTCTATTGTTAATTTTTTGAAGAACCTCCACACTGTTTTCCAGAGGGGCTGCACCAGTTTACATTACCACCAGCAGTGTAGGAGGGTGCCCGTTTCTCCACATCCTCGCCAGCATCTAGAATCCTCTGATTTGCTCATTTTAGCCACTCTGACTGGTGTGAGGTGGTATCTCAGTGTGGTTTTGATTTGTATTTCCCCGATGAGGAGGGATGCTGAACATCGTTTCATGTGTCTGTTGGCCATGTGGATGTCCTCTTTGGAGAAGTGTCTGTTCATATCTTCTGCCCATTTCTTCACTGGATTGTTTGTTTTTTGGATGTGGAGTTTGGTGAGTTCCTTATAGATTTTGGATACTAACCCTAAAAATATTTTTTTAATGTGAAGCCAATTCTATATTATTTAAAATTCTACAATTTCCATAGGAGCCATATAATAAATTCCATATTATAAAATCATGACCAATCCACAAAAGCTTGTTTATCCAACACCAGGCTGAAAAAAGAAAACATGTAGCAGCAATCAGGGGAATATGGAAACCAATGACTCTGGTTCGAATATCCATAATGGTTTAATTGAGGGATGATTACCTTGAGCAAATTATATAATGTCTCTAAACTTCACATTTCTCGTCTGTTAAATAGGAATAGGAATACCTGCTCTGTCAATTTCAAGTGGCCCTCCAGCTCAGTTGAGAACCATGCACCCTAACAGTCATGAATAACAACATACTGCTCCTCCTCCTCCCCAACCCAATCTGGGGCTCTTGGTGGAGATGAGAGGGCAGAAGGAGTCTAAGGTTCAACATCTTACTAGGACTGTAATCAGGGTGCAGAGGGGCAAGAGCACCTGGTGCAAGAGTTCCTAAACAGACAAGGTTCAACCACTCACCACTGACAAAATCCAAAGGCAGAGAAAGGAATGATAGTGAATCAAGAAAAGAATTTACTTTGGTGAGGCCAACACCAGGAAGATAGCAAACTAATGTCTTAACCACCTCCAAGGGGCTGAAAATACATCCAGGTTTATATAAGGGAAATGTGGGATGAAGGGCAGTGGACAGTAAAGGTCATCAGGTCCACCACTATCATGCGGTCAGTCACGAGGGGTATTGCTGACTTAGGGCAGTCTGTATTGTTTGAGGGGGCAGTTTCCATTCCCATCACAGGATGCTTTGCCCACATGACCTTTTGCCTGAGCTTTGAGATAAGCTGGCAAGAAGAACTTAATTAGAAAGTACAGACTGAGGACAAAATGGAGGTAGCTGAAGTCCCCTTTCAGAACCACAAGTAAAGGGTCTGGTTCAGAGCTGTTGGCATGTGCAGAAGGGAAGTGCTGGGCAGGGGAGAGCTGCCAGATGAGACAAGAGTCCCAGCAAAGGCTCCTGTCAATGCTGACGAGAGCTGGCTTCACTGATAGTAGGGAAGGACTTACACAATCCTTAACTTCAAAGTGCTTAAACAAAAGCAATGCCTTCTTTCCAAAGCTTTAATCATCTGTTCTCCTTTGAAAATTCTTTCCCTGATTTTGTGTGGCTTTCTATAGCCCCTAGAGAAATTTCATACACTTAAAAATGGAAACTCAACTACAAAACTCATCTATTTTGTACACTTAGGAATAAGATATTCAAAGCCTTGAAAAATATCCAGACCTAATCAAAAGCAAGATCCAGACAGAGAACAGATTTTCAGTCTAACTCCCTAACACACAAAAATTGTATTCTCACTCCCAAATGGATTTCCACTTTATTTGAATTTAGGCATCTTTAAATCAGGAGCACAGATAGTGAATAAAAACTGGAAAGCATAACAGAAAGGCCAAATTTGAATTCAGACCTCAATGAGACATTGGAAGAAAGGTCTTTCATATCAGTGAGCATCTCAAAAAACTCCAGGACCTTTACCATTAGTACCAGCTCTGAGCGCTTCAAATCTCTGCCCAAAAGTCTCCAACCACTCTACTTAAATGTGCAATCCCCATCTCCTGTCCCCTATACCTTTCTCTAGTTTATTTCTCTCTACATTAGCTATCACTATCTAATATGTATTTGTTTATGTCCTGTCTCTCCCCAACAAAGATGTAGGCCCCTCAAGGACAGGGATTTTGTCTGCTTCTTGTTGCCTCCTGAGAGCCTAGGACAAGCCTGCATAGCAAGGATTCAGAAACTTTTAACTGAATACATAAATACAAGTGAGTTAATTCAACACTCCACTGGGGCTAATATCACCCATATTTTAAGGTTGTTCTGAGGATTACTTAGAAATAAAAAATAAAAATGCCTTGCTAAGATTGAATCACGAAGAAACAGACAATCTGAACAGTTCAATTACTAGTAAGGAGACTAAGTCAGTAATGAAAAACCTCCAAACAAACAAAAGTCCAGTACAAATGGCTTCACTGGTGAATTCTACCAAACATTTAAAGGATAATTGTCAACCCTTCTCAAACTCTTCCAAAAAATAGAAGAGGAAGAAACACGTCCAAAATCTTAAAGGCCAACATCACACTAACACCAAAATCAGACAAGAACACTATAAGCAAAGAAAACTATGCACAACATCCCTGATGAATACAGATGCAAAAGTCTTCAGCTAAATATTAGCAAGTTGAATTCAACAAGGATTATACAGCATGATCAAAGTTAGATTTGTTCCAGGGATGCAAGGATGGTTCAGCATCTACAAATCAAAGTGATATACTACATTACCAACATGGAGGCTAAAAATCACATGATTATCTCAACAAATACGGAACAGGCATTTGACAAAATTCAACATTCACTCATGATAAAAACAAAAAACAAAAAAAGAAACAACCTATCCACAAAGTGAGTACAGAAGGAGTGTCCCTCAACATAATTAAGGCCATATATGACAAGCCCACAACCAGTGTCATAGAAGAATGATTTATATAGGCTGGCATATAGAGAGTAGTCAACAACTGCTAGTTTTTGTTTTGTTTTGTTTTGTTTTTTATCATTTCTTAAGTCAAAGTAGCTGCCAGAAGTTGCAGAACATTCTAAGTGGGAAACCCTAAAAGCATGCCCAAGAGATCTTTGTACCCAGTGAAACACACAGGAGGAATAGCAGGGTTGCCAACCCAGTAGCCTATGATCATGAGATTTTGCTGTTCAATCTGCAATGAAATCAGTGCAGAAATTAAGAATAAGTACTTAGAAACTTAAAATTTGACATAGAAATTTTCTATCTAAAGAACAAAATTGAGATTCGCATTCATGACTTCTTTTTCATTTCACTTTTCTAGTAACCCATTTTTATTGTCCTTTACAGAAGCATCAGACAGCAACGAACTGGAAGTTGTTCTTTTTAAAGAAAAGCTTCACTCTTCACTATAGTTTGGAAAGCACTGGCCGAACACACTTGATGTGGCCCAGGAAGCTGCAGAGCACCAACAAAGCTAATTTGTACTACGCATTCAGAACTAAAATTTCTATGGGGTTTCAGGCCAAGAGAGGCACAGAGGAGCAGTGAGTGGAGAACAGACTGACAAAGGGGCAGGAGGAAGGTGGAAAAGGACATTTTATTTATTTATTTATTTATTTATTTATTTATTTACAAATAGTTTATTGTCAAATTAGTTTCCACATAACACTCAGTGCTCATCCCCATAAGTGGGAAAAGGACATTTTCTTGACTGTGGTGGTGCTGTCAGGAGTCAAAACTTACAGTGTAAAATTCAAATATGAACACCTTATTGAACCCCAATTATACCTCAATAAAGAGAAATTTATGGAAATCAAAGGAGAACATTAAGATACAAAGGATATGGGTACAAAGTTGGAGTTAAGATACAAGTCCCATGATAAAAAAAAAAAGCCACAGTTACTCAAATTCTTCTTCAAAATAACTTTTCTGGTGGCTTTGTAATGGGCCGCTCATAATACAATCGGTATTTGGACATAAACTCAACATGTATTCATTGTGTATGTGTGTTTTATTACAGTTTTGCAACTGATGCAGGGAATTAAGATTTTCCAGTAGAACTTTACCTTTTACCACCTGTTTTAAAATTTAAGGGTCAGTGGTTTTCGGCCTGGAGGCAGACTGTTAGTAAAATCTGGCTGAATTCCAGAAGAACAGATGCAGGGAATTAAGATTTTCCAGTAGAACTTTACCTTTTACCACCTGTTTTAAAATTTAAGGGTCAGTGGTTTTCGGCCTGGAGGCAGACTGTTAGTAAAATCTGGCTGAATTCCAGAAGAACAGATGAAATACTCTCCCTCAGCAAATTTCAAGTCTCTCAGTTGTCCCATCCATACAATGAACAGCTCTCCTAAATAATGTCTTTTCGCCCATGCTCTATCTCTATTTTCTCACCATATAGGATTATGTGCTAAATTCTCAAAAACTAAAAAGTGAGGATCTTCAAAGAAAGAAAAGATTAAATGCTTAAGATTCACACTATTTCTGTAGTGTTATGTGAGACTACTTTGTACATCACAGAATGCTATTCAATGAAAGGTATTCCATTTCTGTCAGAATATCTACTGTCCCACTTTAGTCAAATGATGTGGATAATAAGCAATTATATACTTCCATATTTATACTGTTTGTAAACAGCTGAAAGAGAGATCTAGTACAGTGGGAGAGCAATAGAGTCAAACAGTCTATAGTTACTATTCATGCTAATATGGCCTAGAGAATCGCTGTTTTGAAGTCTTTTGTCATTTCCATAAGACATAATACGAACAACGACCTAGACCTATAAACTTCACAAAATATTCAGCTTTCAGTTTCTCCATCCTTAAAATGACCTTCCTTTTCCTTTAGATAATCTTAAAAGGTTATCTAAAAAGACAACCTTTTGTCTTCTTATTATCATTATTTTACTATTATTTATAAACATTTGTCTTCTCTACTGCACTATAGTCCTGATGGAAGGATGCATAACATTTGTATCCCTCACAATAAATAACACACAGATACTTAACACTTACTGAAAAAAGGAAAGAAATAAAGATACAAATAAGATATCTATAATCCAAGGGGCGCCTGGATGGGTCAGTCAGTTAAGCATCCGACTTCGGCTCAGGTCATGATCTCATGGTTTGTGGGTTTGAGCCCCGCGTCGGGCTCTGTGCTGACAGCTAGCTCAGAACTTGGAGCCTGTTTCGGATTCTGTGTCTCCCTCTCTCTCTGACCCTCCCCTACTCATGCTGTGTCTCTCTCTCAGAAATAAATAAAACATTAAAATTTTTTTAAAAAAAGATATCTATAATCTTATTCATAGCTCAGAGATTTTCACAAGAGAACTAGATATCTGAAATGTTTTAGCAACTCTGAGAAATATTACACATTCGTCAAAAAACTACACACACACACACACACACATACACACACACACACACACTTCCTTCCCCAGTTAGTAATTCAGAGTTCCTATGGACTGAGTTTTTTTTTGGAGAGTCCATTTTTTTTAGCCAGTTGAAGGCTAAGACTTCAGGTGAAGGGAAAACTACTCTGTGCCTCCCTCCCCCCTTGACCCTCCACCACCAGGCTACAGAGCTGAGTACCTTCAGTCAGGCCCCTCTTCTGTAAGGTCTGCTGCTCACGCCAGTGTTGCCAACCTCCATGCCTCTCCTTTCTGACTCTTCTGTGCTAACCCTCTCTGTCCTTCTCCTCTGCCTCTGGGGATGGTTACACTCCTTCTGAGATGTTGATGCCCCCACCATGGATCAAGCCACCAGAGTATACAGAATATAGCCTCTTTGAGTCTGTGGCTCTTTTTCTACTCTGTGTCTGTTTGCTTCTGGGAGCTCAGGGCCTCATTAGTTTGCCTTTAAAAAGGGTTCCTCCCCCAGTAGGACCTGCCAGCAACTTCTGGATTCCAGAGACCCTGGATTTCTGCAAAGTTGGTCTCTTCAGAGCCAAAGGAAATATTGTATTACTGTAATGCCTTGATTTTTTTCTTTACATGAACAAATAAATAATTCAACTCTAAGTCAAGGAAACAGATTCTCTATAATTCTTGTCCTAAACTATATTAATAAATATATCCTAAACAAATATTAACTCAAAATAGATTTAAGATCTGAATGTTTAAGACCCCAAACTATAAAACTCCTAGAAGAAAACAAGGAAAAAATCAGAATGACATTGGATTGGGCAATGATTTCATAGATATGATACCCAAAACACAGGAACCAAAAGCGAAAATAGATAAATGGTAGAGGACTACATTAAACTTCAAAATTTTTGTGCATCAAAGGATACCACCAACAGGGTAAAAAAAAATCAACCTATCGAATGGGATAAAATATTTGCACATCAAGTATGTAATAATGGGTTAATTTTCAGAATATATAAAAAACTGTAACTCAGCCACAAAGAAACCTCAATAACATGACTAAAAATTTGAGCAAAGGACTTGGAACATTTTTCAAAAGATTATATATGAATGACCAACAAGTATAATGAAAAGATGCTCAGGATAACTAAACCTCAGGGAAATACAAATCAAAACCACAATGAGATACCACCTAACAGCCATTAAGATGGCTATTACCAACAAACCAACAAAACCGTAAATCAGAAACCAGAATAATGAGTGTTGGTGGGGATATAGAGAAGTTGGAACCCTTGTGCGTTATTGGTGGGGTTGAAAATGGTACAAATGCTATTTAAAAACAGTATGTCAGGTCCTCAAAAAATTAAAAATAGAACTATCATATGATCCAGCAACCCCACTTCTGGATAAATATCCAAGAGGAAGTGAAAACAGGGTCTCCAAGAGATAAGTGCACAGATATATTCACAGCACTATTTATAGTGGCCAAGACATAAAAGCAACCCAAATATCTACCGAAGCACAAACAGATAAACAAAATGTGGTATATGTACACAGTGGAATACAATACAGCCTTAAAAGGGAAGGGAATTCTGGCATGTGCTACAACATGGATGAATTTGGACACTATGCTAGGTTAAATAAGCCAGTCATGACAGGACAAACACTGTATGACTTCACTTATATGAGGGATCTAATGTAATGAAATTCATAGATAAAGAATGACCATGATCAGTGGCTGAGGAGAGCAGAAAATAGGGAACTGTTCCAGGGTTACAAAGTTTCAGGTCTGGAAAATGAAAAGTTCTGGAGATCTGCTTCACAACAACGTAAATATACTTAACACTACTTAACTATACTACACTCTCAAAAATAGTTCAGATGGTGGGGCAGGCACTTGGGTGATTCAGCTGGTTAAGCATCCGGCTTTAGATTTGGGCTCAAGTTATGACCTCACAATTATGAGTCTGAGCCCCACATCAGACTCTCAGTGCAGAGCCTGCTTGAGATTCTCTCTCTCCCTCTCTCTGCCTCTCCCCTACACACATGTTCACATGTGCTCTCTCAAAATAAATAAATTTTAAAAAATGGTTCAGGTGGTAAATTTTATACCTATTTTCACCATAATAAAAACAAACCAAGACAAAAATTAGCACAATATATTTGAAAGACCATGGGTGTGTGAGTATTACAGACTCAAGTTTGCAACACGGTCAGCTGTGCCACTTGCTGTATGGCTGTGGGCAAGTTATCCATTGACAGTCCCTTTCCTCATGTATATAAATGAGGATATAAATAATATAGACCTTAAAAAGTTGACCTGCAGATGAAATGGGAACTGCTGACAGAGAAGACACTCACAGTTGGATTCCTTAATTCTACCCCCAGGGACAGCATTAATGCATCACCAACATCAAAGCAGCTAATGCAAATTATATTACTGAGTCTTGTACTGCCCTGGATGATTTGCCAGAAATCCTCACAGGAAGGAAAGTAGGCAGTATTGTAGTCCTCACTCTGCTGGTGAGGAAAGTGAAGCAGAGAAGTGGCCTAAATTGCACCAGCCCAACTGTAAGCGATGGTGCCTGGTAAACCCTGAAACCCTTCATTTTATTGCACACAGACATGAGACAGAGCTAGTAATGTAGAAAATAAAAGTGAGAGCATAAAAACAAAAGGGGCACAGGGAGCCTGGGTGACTCAGTTGGTTAAGCATTCAACTCTTGACTTTGGCTCAGGTCATAATCTCACGGTTCATGTGATCATGCCCATGTCAGGCTCTGCGCTGGCAGTGTGGAGCCTGCTTGGGATTCTCTCTCTCTCTGTCTCTCTCTCTGTCTCTCTCTCTGTCTCTCTCTCTCTGTCCTTCCCTCCCTCTCTCTCACAAAATAAATAAACTTTAAACACACACACACACACACACACCCAAAAGGGACATAAAAAAGAGACCACGAAGATAGAATTAAGAAAAATAATTTTACCTTTAAAATATACATTTCCAAGGACAGGTTTCATATAATCACTCTATCTTTTAAACAAGTTCATTCCCTCCCTATACATTCATTTTAATAAGCAGTTGTCTCTAAGACAGAATTTTAACTCTTCCTCCTGATACAGTTTAAATCAATTTACTTCTCTTTTCTCCAGCTAAGATACCAAAAAGCTGGTTAACACCCCCTATGGTTACTAAATGACTCAATTATGTGCCAGCCATATTTTTTTCAGAGACCTTTGTTTCTACCAAATTTTAACAATCCACTTTAGCAGCCTTGCCAGAAACTCTGCCACCTTGGCTAAGCCCTAACATGACAATATCACTTATAGCAACCTTATATGCATCCCACTTCAACTCTTGTGGAATGTAGACAGGGTAGGCAGGAAAGGGGGGAAAAATTACCCCTTGGCTTTTCAGTGAGCAACGCTGATCTTAAAGAATCAAGTATTTCAAATGTCAGTTTGGTTACAGAGCAATTCTGGGTTTAGACAGAAATGTATTTGGAGAAAGCTCAGAGATCTCATTCAGCACACATCCTTTCTGAAACTACAAGTTTCTCTGAAAGAGCTAGACTTCTGGCTGTGTCTGTTCCTGTAATCCTGGGCTGGAATGACGCAGTATAATGTACCCATTTTGGATAATTGCAACAGACAGGTTTCCTCAGGCTATGCTGTGTTATCCACACCCTATTCCTTTTAGTGTTGTCATGTCTCCTCTTCTAGACAACCACCACTGCAGCTTCAGTCCTAACATGACAACATATGCATTCCACCTTCAACCACCTCTGTGGAACTTAATTATATGTTCAGTCTCAGTATATGCCAAGCCCTAAACCAGCAGGTTTATCTAAGAAGAGGCACAGCATAATGATGCAAGTAAGACTGGGTCTGAATTCTGCCAGCAGACAGCCTTCGGATTTGAATGCAACATCAGCTCTTCCCTGGATTTCCACACTGCCAGTCCACCCTGCAGATTGCATAACTGTGCAAGCCAATTCCTTAAATCAACCCCAGTCAATCAACCTACATACACACATTCACACACCCTACTGGTTCTGCCTCTGTGGAGAGAACCTTAATGCAGATTATTAATTTACTATGTGATCTTGATCATGTTGCTTAACCTCTTCAAACCCGTTTCCCCAACCGTAAAATGGCTAATAACAGTACTTACTTCATGAGGCACTCATGAAGATAAAATATGTAAAATATGGTAAACTGGGATGCAAAGAGGTTAAGCAACTTGCAAAAGGTCTAATCAACTCCAAACTCCATGCTCCCCACCACAACCCGGCCCCTGATTATATCTAATCAAAAGGATTCCACACATCTAAACCAGCAAATGGTCTGTCAAAATTTCTCTCATCTAAAGATTACAAAGTATGGAGTTTTTCAATTCTAAACCTTCCCAATCCACATCAATTGATAAGTACCTCATAGGAAAAAACGCAATGAAACCTCTCCTTGGAGAGAACCCAACTACAGAGCTAGAGATGCTTAGGATATTTCAAGCAGGTGAAAAAGATGAGAGGAAATGGCTGAGGATGCCTCTAGGATTTGATATTGTCTGGCTCTTTAGAGCAAACATTCAAATATTTATCCTGTCAGCACATGTCACTCTGGATGTGAGCCATCCCCTTCAATCTGTATCAGTTAAAAATAATATCAACAGAGTAAGAGATTCTGACAGAAAGCAAGCAATAAATATCAACACCACATAGAGTAAGAGATGTATTTGTGTTGGCACTTTGTGGTCAAAAGACAAATACAGCTGTGGAGCCTGGATGGCTCAGTTGAGCATCTACATTTGGCTCAGATCAGGATTTCAAGGTTTGTCGGTTCAAGACCCACACTGGGCTCTGTGTTGACAACTCAGAGCCTGGAGCCTACTTCAGATTCTGTGTCTCCCTCTCTCTCTGTCCCTCCCCAACTTGTGCTCTCTCTCTCTCTCTCTCTCTCTCAAAAATAAATTAAAAAAAAAAAAAGACGAATACAGCTAATTTTTTTCATTAAGCTACTATATTCATTACAGAAGGCAGGAGGTCAACTTTTATGTTGTCCAACTACAACTTAGCGAAATAAGTCAGGCAGAGAAGGACAAATATCATATGTTTGCACGTACAGGAGGATTAGGAGGAACTTAATGGAAGATCATGGGGGAGAAAAAGGGAGGAAATGGTTGGGGAAAAGGAAGGAGGCAAACCATGAGAGACTTTTGAATGCTGAGAACAAACTGAGGACTGGTGGATGTGGGGGGGGAGGGGGGAGATGGGCATGGAGGAGGGCACTTGTGGGGATGAGCACTGGGTGTTATATGGAAACCAATTTGACAATAAACTATTTGTAAAAAAAAAGAAAAAAAAGAAAAAAAAAGAAATCAGAGCCATGGTGTTGGCAAAACCAATGCTCATTTACCAAAGCACACACAGACACACAAAAGGTATCATTCTGGCCCTACTATATTTCAGACAGAAACATTGGTTATAGGTTTATCTTTTTGTTTTGTTTTGTTTTATTACTTATTTGACAAATACCGAGTCACCAACAGGCACCCTTATAAATGTTGCAGGTTAGAGAGACAGAGAACAGCAAAATTAAAATCCATCCATCCGTCCAAGGTATGTGTGTGTGTGTTAGAGATAAGTGCCAGGAGAAAGTAAGAGAAGGGAGATCAGAAGTGTCAGGGAAAGGACACTTTCTATCTATCTATCTATCTATCTATCTATCTATCTATCTATCAATCAAATTCTTGATCAAATAGCTGAAGAAGGCCTCACTAAGGAAAACACATTTGAGACAAGACTCCCAAGAGGTGAAGGAGTGGGCCCTCTGGCCATCTGTGGACAAACCATTTTGGACAGAGTAGCTGATGAAAGGTTCTGGGTTGGGAGCCTGGATGGCAAGTCTGAGAAACAACAAAGAAGCAGGTGTGGCTGAAGGGAAATGTATGAGGGGAAGCCCAATAGGGCATGAGGCCAGAAGGCAGCAGGAGGCCAGATACTGTGGGGCTTTGTAGGACACGCTAAAGACGGTAGCTTTTCCACAGGGTATGATGGAGACTCACTAGAGGCCTCTGAAGAAGAGCAACTGAATGTGACTTACCTTTTAATAAGATCACTTTGCTTTCTGTTTTTTTTTTTTTTTAATGTTTTATTTATTTCTAGGAGAGAGAGAGAGAGACAGCGTGAGCAGGGGAGGGTCAGAGAGAGAGGGTGTCACAGACTGAAACAGGCTCCAGGCTCTGAGCTGGCAGTCAGCACAGAGCCCGACGCGGGGCTCGAACCCACGAACCGCGAGATCATGACCTAAGCGAAAGTCGGACGCTTAACCGACTAAGCCACCCAGGCGCCCCTGCTTTCTGTTTTAAGAACAGACTGGGAGTTGCAGGGAGGTGGGGGAGCAAAGAGAAAAGCAAAACTAGTTAGGAAGCTAATGGCAATAATCCAAATGAGAAGTGACAGTGACCTCATTATCACTCATTTATTCACTCAGCAAATGTTCGTGGGACATACACTCAGTGCCAGGCTCTCTTCTGGCCCCAGGAACATAGGGTTGAACAACTTCTCTCAGGAAGGGAACTAGAGAGGCATTCTCTACCACCTCTCCCTGGGGCAGGAAATGAAAAGATTAACAAACTCTCAAATGTGGAAACTCTCACATTCCATGGTGGTGAGGGGTTGGAGGTGGACTCTATTTGCTTACTGCTAAATAAATCCCCAGTACCTAGAATGGTTCCTAGAACAGAATAAATATCTGGAGAATAAATGACTACTGAATAATGGTTTTCAAGGCTGATTTGGCATCAAACCACTTCATAAATGATTATTTGTTTAAATGTTAACCAACTCACTGAAAATATTATAAACACACATACATACTGCTCACAAGCACATCTGGAGTCTCCAGATTCCCCAGGAAACACATCACAGAATATGTTTAATTTCACATAGGTTTCACCTGAGGATAGGGGGGTAATAGGATGGTAAGAGTCAAGAAGAACCTTTTTTTTTTCTTAAAAATATTTACTTATGTATTTTCGAGAGCAAGCAAGTGGGGGAAGAGTAGAGACAGGGAGACAGAGAATCCCAAGCAGGCTCCGTGCTGTCAGTTCAGAGCCTGATGCGAGGCTCCAACCCAACAAACTGCAAGATCATGACCTGAGTTGAAATCAAGAGTCAGACACTTAACTGACTGAGCCACCCAGGAGCCCCAAGAAGAATCTCTTCTAAATGTGAAGAATGTGATTGCTATTTAGATTATGCCCTTTCATAGTTCTGAAGTAGTTTTAATGTAAAACAAAACTAATGCTGTGCTGCAAAATAAAAGTAATAGTTCTCATACATTATTAAGACAGATTATAAGAACACATGAAGTTTTATTTTTAAACTCCTTATGGAACGTAATTCTAAATCACAGGAGATTAAAATCAACTCATATTCAGACTAAAAAAATACATGAAAAGAAACTTTTTCAATGATATGTAGTGTGAGTTACTTGAGAACAACACACTTTAGAAGTTATTTTTCAAATGTTTCCACATGTGGAGGACAGTTCAGACTACTATCTCCAATAGTCCAGGATTATTATAATTATCTATCTCCATAGCTTTCTAATGTGGATTTTATATGCAAGCTAAACTAAAGGCATAGGCATATAAGGCATATAAATTAATCCCTATGGAATAACTTCTTGGAAGAGATTCTGCTCCCTGATCAATCCATCCTGACAGTGGGAATCTGCTGCTGCATCAGTCACCCTGCCAGGGTTTCTGCAGTGTTATTTTTCTACTTTTAAATGTGTTCTTAAAAATTTTCTCACAGTGGATGTAAAATGATATTTGTCTCCAATACATTCTGCAGACTAAGCCAGTCTGACTACGTCACGTTAAAAAAGGATAAGAAATGCCAGAACAGCAAAGGCATTTTCAGAATTATAAAAATGTATATATGCTCCGGTAGGCTGACAGAGCCCATTTTACAATTTCAAGGAAAGAAAGGATAAACAATTTCAAATCTATGATTACCTTCTAGTACATTTCAGAGACATTTCAGCAAGAATTCACACAATGACTTTCTTCCTAATTCTGTACGTATAATTTTTTAAGCATCTAATAATCCAACATTATTTCTGTTTGATAGAAAGTGTTAATAGAAGAGAAAGAACTTTTATGCCCATATTTTCTTCATTATACATTCAGCCTTTTGTTTTTCACAGGTCATAAAGATGTTACTGTGCTTATTAGTCGAAGAATATCAATTCATTCTCAAACACATACACAAAGTTAGGGACTCTGACATCAACAATCTCATGAATCATTTTACACATAAATCTTTGAAACTTTAACTCAGAGAAACTATTCTCTTATTTGATTAAGGAGGAGAATATATATAAATTTCACAGTATATAGATTCAATGTGTTATAAAAGGGTCAGTTCATGAGTCCCATGTTAAACTACTAAGTTCTCTCAAATTAATGAAAAAACTATAGTTCGAAGAGAAAAAACATATATCCATTACAATCTGTGTCTGAATACATGATAACAACTTACTTTTTTAAAAAGTCAAGTTTTCAGCAATTTAGTTAAACACAGAATTATCATATAATCCAGCAACATAGGTATATACTCAAACAAATTAAAAAAAGGGACTCAGGGGCGCCTGGGTGGCTCAGTCGGTGACTTCGGCTCAGGTCATGATCTCATGATTCGTGGGTTCAAGTCCCACATCAGGCTCTGTGTTGACAGCTAGCTCAGAGCCTGGAGCCCGCTTCGGATTCTGTGTTTCCCGCTGCCTCTGACTCTCCCTGCTCTTGCTGCCTCTCTCCCTCTCTCTCAGAAATAAATAAAAACATCAAAAAAAAAAAAAAAACACAAAAAAACAAGGTCTCGAACAGATACTTGTATACCAATGTTCATAGCAGCATTACTCACAATAGCCAGTGTGAGTCCATGTTGATGGAAATAACCATAAACAGGTAAAACAGATAAACAAAATGTAGTATATACATACAATGTAATACCATTCAACTATAAAAGGAACACAACTTCTGACATATGCTACATCATGGATGAACCTTGAGGACCTTATGCTACGTGAAAGCCAGACACAAAAAGACAAATACTGTGTAATTCTACTTACATAAGGTATCTAGACTAGTTAAATTGATAGAGAAAGAAAGTAGAATAGAAGTTCCCAGGTGCTAGGGTCAGGGGAGAATGAGGAGCTATTATATAATTGAAACAGAGTTTCTGTTTGGGGTGACATAAAGGTTCTAGAAATAATGGTGATAGTTGCACACATTGTTAATGTGAACTTAACACCACTGAACTGTACACTTAAAAACTGAGTTAAAATGAATGGAGCACCTGGGTGGCTCAGTCAGTTAAACATCTGACTTCAGCTCAGGTCATGATCTCGCACTCCGTGAGTTCAAGCCCTGCGTTGGGCTCTGTGCTGACAGCTCAGAGCCTGGAGTCTGCTTCAGATTCTGTGTCTCCTCCTCTCTCTGCCCCTCTCCTATTCGTGCCTCTGTCTCTTTCTCTCTCTCTCTCAAAAGTAAATAAACATTAAAAAAAATTTTAAATAGTTAAAATGGTAAATTTTACGTTACATGTTTTACCACCATAAATAAGGAAAAACAATTAGAAATGAGAAATATACTAGAAAAAAAAAGAGTCCTGTTTTCAAAGCATTTCTACATCCAGTATTTCGTTATTATTTTCATTTTACAAATGAGGAAACTGAGGTCCAAACACCAAATTAGGGGCAACGCATGGATTAGCACCCAACCAGTGGGCTCTGCAGCCTAGAGGGCTCTGCAGCCTAGTGGGCTCCGCAGCCTAGTGGGCTCTGCAGTCTAGTGGGCTCCGCAGCCTAGAGGGTTCTGCAGCCTAGTGGGCTCACACACTAGTGAGATCTACAGCCTAGTGGGCTCACACACTAGTGAGCTCTGCAGGCTAGTGGGCTCTACAGTCAAGCACACAGCACTTTTGAGTCCAAGTTTGCCCTTTCATAGGACAGCCTTCTCATTCTTCTCACTTTTAGCTTTCCTTTCCCTATACCAACCTTCATCTGAATAATTTAATGATCAACACATGGTAAAAATATTATTCAAAACACTAGGAGAAAAACCTAAAACAGGCAGAAAAAGTAGACATTGTACAGGAGGATCAGCATATACAATACTTTGGGCATCTAGCATCCATTTCTGTGGAAGGATATACTAGGATACTTTCAGCTGCAAGTAATAAAAATTACTTGAAGACACTGGCATAAAACAGCAAGAAAAATTTATTATTACACAGAATTGAGAGGGTAAAGGCAAGGAGAGATCCAAGCATAGGACAGATCAATAGCTCAATGTCAGAGTCAGAAATTCAGGTTCTTTCTACCTCTCTGCTCTAACAACTTCAGTGTCAGATTCATCTCAAGACTAATCCCCTCATGGCATAGGATGGCTACCAATGGAAATAAGGGCTACATTTCCATTATCTAAAGATTAATGATGGTAATGATGATGGTGATGAGCAGGTTTCATTTTTTTTCCTCTCCTGCTAGATGGGAGAGAAAATGCTTACCCAAAACAAAGATCAGTCTTTCCTGATGACTGACTAACCTAAGTCACATGACTATCCCTGCACCATCAACAGTCACTGAGGGAAAATTATGCTCTGATCAGTTGAAAGGACAGATTCATAGGACTATCTGCAGGAGAGAGGGAGATAACTGAAAAATATGTGCATAAAACAAAGGAAATGAGTGCTGATAGGCAACCAACAATGCCCATTATACTAGTGCATCTTAAAGTTTAATACGCACACAAATCCTCTTGAGGATCCACTAAAATGCAGATGCAGATTCAGTAGGTCAGGGGCAGGGCCCAAGATTCTGCATTTCCAACAGCTTGCAGGTAATCCTGCAGTGTCCTCAGGAACTACTCAACCTCCGTTTCTATATTCCTTACCTAAAGAACTTACCTCCTTTAGTCAGCAGAGAACCTGCAGCCTCCTGAAGTCATCACACCATGTATTTGGGCAGGCTGGCTGCCAATTGGGCCTTGGATTTTACAATCCAGCACACTCCTGAGCTGCAATGGCAGTGGGTGTTGAGTACTGTAGGTGAAAAATTATTCTGCAGCATCCAGAAGCTAAGAAGCTTTTTAAACAAAACACTTGGTGAAATAATCAATTGTGATGAATAAACAATGTACTCTAGCTCTAATGGCAAGCCATTATGATTTATCACTATATCTGCATCATAATTTCTACCTCTAGAAAAAGGAAGTTACATTTCTTCAGAGAAAGGCTGTCCTCCAGCAGCACTAATCAAAGGACTCCAGCTTAAAAACCGATGGAAGGGGTGACAAGTCCTTGAGAATCAGGGTATAGACTCCAGAGGCATAGAGCAGAGTCATGCCTTGGCCTGACTCATTCCAAAGAAGTAAAGAGCAGTAACTGGCAATTGAATACAAAGGACATAAACAGCAACATGTCTTAGACATTTCCTGGGATCTCCATAACCATCTGACCCTGCCAGGAGATGTCATGCCCCACCCCTTCCTTGGTACCTAGACAGGTAAAACCCTATAAAACACCTGGCAGTTTTCTTGGTTTGAGAACAAACTGGCCAAAATTTTTGTTTGTCACTACTAAATGAATTACCCAGAAGCAGTTTAATGCTATAGGAAATGTATGGGATTTGAAATTCCAGGATCCACATTCTAATTTTAGCTCTGCCACTTTACTAACCAGACATGTGACCAAAGAAGTATTTTCTGAGTCTGCTTGCTCATCTGAAAAAAAGAGGATGATGATAATCAAGCCTACTTCCAAAAGTTGTGGGGATTAAATACAATGATACAAGAGAAAAATCCTTTGTAAATCATGAAATGAAACACAAATGTCTTTTCACCATCATTCAAAGCTCTCTCTGTGGAAGATAAGCAATCTCAGGTTTCCCCATATGCCAGGGACCTCCAGAACCTGATGAATTCTGTAACTTTGGATTGAAAATCATTTGGCCCCTGACTCCTCCATATACAATGAATGTCTGCTGGAGTCCTGGTGGTGCAGTCCTGAAGCCAGGTCCTGGCCTGAAGCCAGGTCCACAGAGATTCTGGGATGGCTGGGGTGGGTGTGCACTAGCCTCCAATTTGGAATTTCCTGTTCCTTAGCGGTTTATGACACTGATCAGGGTAGTTTACAAAATGAAGGGTTCTTTCTGAGCAGAGAGAATACCAGAAAATTGTAACCTTGATGCAAACTGTCATTATTTATAACGAAAGAGGACTGGTTAGCTCTCTAAAGTCTCTTCCAGCTCTGCCATTTTAGGATTCTGTGATCCTGAGCCTTGCCTTCAAGAAAACTTAGCCCAGATTCCATAGCTATCAAAAGCCTCTATTATCATGAATCCCACTTAATCGTGCCAAGTATCCACCACTGTCCTCAACTGGCCCTCTACATTTCTATTAATAAGTTAACACTGGCCATTTGTTCAACCATGGAACAATGATTTTTAAAAGAACTAAAAGTTAAAAAGCACTCTTTCAAATGGCAGTGATCCCCAGGGGGTACTAATTCTCTCTCTCAGAAGGAATTTACTTGCATTGAGCCAGGTTGAATCTGGAAGACAGGAACCATGTCAACCATGTCAACTCTAGTATCAGCCTAGCACTTCCTAGAATCAGCAGTTTGGAAATAATATTTTGTTGTGAGGGTCTGTTTCTCAAAATATTGTTTACTAAATGAACTAGAATATCCTTACTACTCCTTTCTATTTTCTCAGACTAATAAAGTGTTTTCCACTCACCTACCTTCTCAAAGTCCTATTGTATCTCTATTTAGTATCAGATTGTAGAACTTTTCTTTATCTGTTGGTCAGTGTCTGTCTGGCTGGCTATCTAACACTCTTAAACTACATACTGGAAATTCTTTGGTGAGAGTCTATCTCAGTTGACTTTGCATACCTGATTGGGCACTGGATACTAGGATTAATAAGACCTGAATTACTTTTGTTTTTAAAAGGTATGAACCACAAATTAGGCAGCACCCTCATGGTGGTAAATGCTGATCCATTCCCTCTAGTACCAATACCTCTCTTCTCCTTTGGTGAGATTGAGTAAGGAAACCTTGACTTCTATTGGCCAAGGGTGGATACATGCCCAAAACAGGCCAGGCAAACTGTCTTCTCCAGATATGGAAATCTTGAGCTAAATGATATAAGCATGAAAACCAGCTGGAAAGACTCATCTCAAGGAAGTCAATCTGAAGAGACTGTGACTAATACTCTTGTTCTTTCCTAGACCTGAATAATCAGTTTTCCTTTTATCTATTTCATAGTCTTTTAATAACTCCTTGACTTCAGTTAGTCAGAACTGCTTTCTGTTGTTTGTAAGCAAAAGAGCCCAATAGGTAGTCAGATTGATTAAAGAGAACTCTGAACTACTCATTTCCCTGCACAGCATAATATGTAATTCAGTTTTAAAAGTGAAACAGAGACCTTTCAGCCAGAACTGCTATCTTCCAGTATTTCATTTAAATGACTAAGACAAGGGGAAAGATTCTATTCAGCATATATACTCTAGGCCCTTTAGAAAATATGGAATAAATTTACATTGCTGAAAGAAATTAAAGAAGCCATACATAAATGGAAAGATATTCATGTTCATGGACTGGAAGATTTTTTCAATGTTAAGATGGCATTATTCCCCAAACTGATCTACATATTCAGTGTAACCCCCATCAGAATCCATTTTTGAGAAATTGACAAGGTAATTCTAAAATTCATATGGAAAAGCAGGGAACTTAGAACAGGATACAATTCTTGAAGACAGCTGGAGGACTCTTACTTGCTAATTTCAAAAGTTCTCCATAGCTACAGTAATCAAGACAGTGTGGTGGTACTGACATAAAGACAGACATGTGGATCAATAGAGAAAGATCTAAATTAGCAAAAGGCAGGTTATGTGTACACAGAATGGGAAAGGCTGGATGCCAATTTTTCTAGTGTAGGAGAATATCAGGCTGATGATTACTGAGTACTACTGCCAGGCCTATTCCATTCAACATGTACAGAGTGTCTATCCTGTGTAAGAGATTATGTGAGGGACTTAGACATGAAAAAGACATAATGTCTCAAGTGGTCCTCAGCCTAGAAAGGGACAACACATGTGTATAAACCATGTAGAACACAATGTGACAGCCTCTCTGCCAACAGTATGAATAAAGTAACACGGTGGTACAAAAAAAATGAATTGTTAACTTTTATTAAAAACATTTTTTTGTTTATTTATTTCAAGAGCGTCAGAGAGTGTAAGGTGGGGGAAGGGGCAGAGAGAGGGAGAAAGAGATCTCAAGCAGGATCTGCACTGTTAGCATGGAGCCGGATGCAGGCCTTGGACCCATGAACCACGAGATCATGACTCTAGCCGAAACCAAGAGTCAGATATTCAACTGAGACACCCAGGCACCACTGGGATTGTTAATTTTGTATTGGAAGAAAAGGAACTTTGGACACTATGACCAAGGAAGTGATTTCTTGAGTTGGATCTTAAATACAATTAGGAATTTATAAATGTAACAGAAACTAGGAGTGGGACCCAGTGGTCTGAGGAAATATCTTGGGCCTTACGAAGGGCTATTAAAGGCAAGGAAGTATGAAGAGCAGAGGAAATGGCATCTGCAGAAAGGGAATATACAGATTAGTAAAAAATCGGCAGAAAAATTATATTTGGGCTAAACAGTTAAGGGTTTAAAATGACCTGATGCAGGTAATAGAAAACCAGTAAAGGTAAAAGAAAGTGAATCTGTTTTAGGCTGTAGATAGAATGCAGGCTGTATGAAGGAGGGATGGGAGGAGGAAAGCTTAGTTTGGTGAAACACAGAGAAGTCCTGCTTATTTGGCCAGCTCTGGAGAATTACCAAAAAGTTTCTTGAGGAATTAATTTAGCAGAAGTGAAGTTCAGGAAATAAACCACAGATAGGATTCAAGAAGACAATAAAGCAGGACTACAGAGAGAGAATGGTAGGAACATCCAGAGGAAAGTCTTCAAATAGAATAATAGAGAAGTTAAAGCAAGAGCTAATCTCAAGAGTGATAATAATGTGAAGTAAACAAAAAAAGTTAATAATCAACATTTAATAAAGTATATAGACCTTACTATAGAAAAGTCATTATCAGTCTTAAAGAAGTTCACCTCAACGGTGAAAACAAAGCTTAAGGGAGTAATGTGGAAAGAAGGTGAGAAATGGGGCAAATTATTCAAGAAAGCTATCTAAATAGAGGCAAAAAGTAAGACCAGAAGGGTACCAGTATTAAAGAAGAACTAGTGGAAGAGAAAAGTATGGAGACAAGCTCCATTAGAAAGCTGAAAGGAACTGGATTCAGAATGAAGTAGAAGGGCTCTTCAGAAAAGAGGATGGGGGAAGATACAGAAAAGAGGGAACTGGTAGCTTACTTCCTAATTTTGCATTGCTGGAAAAAAAAAGATTTCCTTTTCCCCATTTCCAACATGAAGAAATAATAAATAATCACAGCTCTCAATGGTGCCTGAAATACTTCTGTGCACCTTTACTGGATTAGAACATAGATATCTGCTAAGAAAAAAGAATTAACTAGCTAGTAGACAACCTATTTTTTTCTGGTTACTTCTAAGCAAATCAACAGTACACTTTGAGTTAACCCAACAAAATAACAGTGTGCTATATAAATGAGGCCAATCACAAGATCCACAGTAATGAGGGGCGCCTAGGTGGCTTAGTTGGTTAAGCGTCCGACTTTCGCTTAGGTCATGATCTCGCGGTTCGTGGGTTTGAGCCCCGCGTCGGGCTCTGTGCTGGCAGCCTGCTCAGAGCCTGGAGCCTGTTTCAGTCTGTGACTCCCTCTCTCTCTGACCCTCCCCTGCTCACGCTCTCTCTCTCTCTCTCTCTC